>JADLZN010002347.1:0-95401 GCA_018155175.1 Sinocyclocheilus anophthalmus | reverse complement strand
TTGTTCATGCTTAGTTCATGTTAAAGTAGTTAACTAATGAACCTTATGTAAAGTGTTACCAGTGTAAATTACGTTTATGTCACCGACAACCTCTATAGCATCTAGTACCATTTACCAATTGTTAACAATGTTTTACGATGTATTTAACCAAAAACCCATTCAAAAAACCCAATGACTTCGAGGCGAGGGAAATGGAAGAGCTAAAAATGCAAATCACAGGCTTCACTATGCACTTATACACTATGTACATATGCACTATGTAGGCTACTTAACCATGTAGTGTATGAAATAAGTAAGCGTACTGAGACGCACCTAGGCGATGCTGAATATTACAACATTTCAAAACCGCGGGCTGTGATTGGCCAATCAGAATCAAGTATTCCAGAGAGCCGAGTACTAAACATGAGTTCCAGTCAATTAAAGGCCGAGGTCATTCTGGTGCATTGAGTAGGCTATCAATTTGAGCACAGCTTCTTTATTACATCAAATGCAAATGAGAATACTGCCCACTAAGTTACACCTCTACAGTTATACTAACACGTGGCCGTTTGTCCTTGCAAAATGACCCTTTCTTTATTTGTATGGCTGTTGAATTAAAATGCCAAACAAGATGCCAGTGAACGGCATCATACTCAAGAGAAAAATGCAGCCCAGATTAAATTTAGGCTGAATAACTATTTGCATGTTCATTTATTCCTTCTCACCCGGGAGGCTGGTGAATCGTTGGCTTCAGGAAGTTCGTAATAAAAGCTCGCAGATCGATGATAATGGCATTTGCGCTTGTGTTTGTCATCTTTGCAAAAGCAACAGTGCAGGAATTTGCTCAGATTTATATGTATACTAGTGCTGTAAGTGGCGTGTAAATTATCCCAGCTGTCTTTGTCACTGTTTATCTTTGTAAGACTGAACTATTAAAGGCCGTACATTAATGGCCACAGCAGCCCCAATCAATGGCTGAGTGAAATCAGCTTGTTTGTGGCGCGTTTCTCTGCTATTATTGTTTTTCGTTTTTTTCATAAATATTGCTTTCATACCATTAAATCGATACGTCTCCCATGTTTTCCAGTTAAGCACAGGCTAACATAACCTAACCAAATTAATACTATAATTTTATTGTTTTAGATAACACATTTTGCCGTCTTTATGCGCTTTAACTAATGGGATAGTTCAGGCAGTGGTTTTGAAAAGCATAGCTACAAAACGTCAAACGTTTAATTGCACCTAGTGGTGTCTAGGATATATATGTGATCAGTGTTGGGGAAAGTTACTTTTAAAAGTAATGCATTACAATATTGCGTTACTCCATAAAAAAGTAACTAATTACGTTACTTAGTTACTTTTTATGGAAAATAATGCGTTACGTTACTTTTGCGTTACTTTAAAATCTGGACAGGGCTTGCTTGTTTTTAAAATAAAAAAGTTCTGTTTTTGGCAAACATAAAAGCCTTTTCACACCAAAAGTGAAATGAATAAGCCTCAGGCTGAAGGGAAAGTACATTTACGTCCGTACAGTAGAACGCAGAAGAAGAAATTTCAACACTTCAGCAATAAAAAAAGACACACGAATGTGTGTCTAGAGTAATTTGTGCTTATTAGTACGGTTGAACTGGATCATCGAAGGTCAGAAGCAAAGACATTGCTTAATAGAATGGGATTAAATTCATAAAGCATATTTGTGTTGTTTAACATTTAATTATTGCATATTCTGAGTTGCATTATTTTTATTCATTTTGAGGAATACGGAATCAATTAATGCATTAATGCATATTCATATTTATTTTAGAACTACAGTAACATCTGATTTCTCTCAACATGGGGACAGGAGAGATGTCAATCAATAAATTGAAAAAAAAAAAACTTTGAATAAGTAACTCAGATATTCTCTTGTAAATTAAAAAGTAATGCGTTACTTCACTAGTTACTTGAAAAAAGTAATCTGATTACGTAACTCGCGTTACTTGTAATGAGTTACCCCCAACACTGTACGTGATATATATCCATACATAAATATGTCGTTTTTGGTGCATGGAATGCACATTCCCATACAAATCGAATCCTCACATCCAAATGCACGTGACCAAATTGTACTGCATCTTTTGCCTGTTGTATTTTACTCACAGTTGTGTTTCTGGCCGTTGAGAACGTCAGGCAGCCTGTTTGTCCTCATTTCACAGAGCAGTTTACAATTAGGTAACATTTAGAGGATTAGGGAAGGTTTGACTAAACAGCAATCTGCTCCAGTCTATGGAAGCAGAAGGATGAGCGTGTGGAACCGGCGAACAGATGTGCGTCTGATGAAAGTTCCACATGTTTGTGTGTGTGTGTGTGGCGGCCGGGCTTTGCAGAAATGTTATTCCTTTGTTCCCGTAAAACCAAAATATATATACACATAGATGTTTTTGTAGTTAATAACCACGAATTGATTTGTTGACGTGCACAATACCACCAATTTACAAAACAATAAAAGACCTGTTGCTTGGAATATGCAAATTGTTCAATATTAAAACACTCCTGTGCGATTTACATTGCGTATACAATGAAGTAATTCAGGCAGCTAGAGCCCCTCACAAACACTGAAAAACCTTGCTTGGTCAGTTCTTTTATATTTTGTGACCAAATGCCAGATTTAATTGAGATGACATCATTAAACATGGTGACATCAGTAGTTGAGTTTAACGACTTCAAACCAGGTTGCTCAACACAAAGCCAGCATTTTTTATATATATATATTAGGGCGTTTTTTATTTATTTGTACATTTATTTGTAATGTATTTGATTTTTTTGAATGGAAATCAAATAATTTGCTACAAAAACAACTATTCTGTGTTATACTAAGCTGTTTAACTTTACATTCAAGATCAATAAAAGCATGTGAAGTAAATAAAAAAGAACATCGAAGTAACCCAAAGACGATTCGGCTTTATTTCTCCATATAGATTTAACTGTACACAATTCATACCATTGGACAGAAGGCATATAGGACTAAATTCAGTGCTCTTTTTTTTTCAAAGATCCATAGCAATAAATAGTGCTCATGAAATAAGACTGTCGACACTTTTTGAGACTTTACAAAATGTACAGCCATTAAGACTCAACATAGATTCAACAAAACATTATTTCTTAATGTTTTTTTTTTTTTTTCCATGTTGCTCTTTGTTAGCTTCCAGCAGTTCACTCTTTTATCTTTACTCAGTTTGCCATTATGTGGGTCCAAATTTTGCAACCAACAAATTTTCCTCATGTTTACAATTGTATCACCAGTTTTGTAGTTTTACATCAACTCACTGCACTCTCTCCCATGATCCAACTCTTCATAATACTGACATTGGTACCCATAACAGAAATAAATAACACTAAATCCTCATAGTTGTTGCTTAAGTGTGTCAAAAAAAAAAAAAAAAAAACAGTGTAAATTTCCCTTTCACATGTTTTGCTTGATAATAATTGGTTAGGCCATTAAGGTACTTGTGTCTGTGTAATAGAAATCCACTTGTCATCTGCTCTGATATCCATTTTTGCTCATGGAGCAATGAGTAGGAGACAAATGGCAATTGAAAAACAAAGGTATTTTGATGGTAATATAAACCTTATCAATAACACATATGCTGGACCGTACCGGAAATAAATATTAACTTTAATTTTAATCTTTTAAACTATTTATTTTGTTTCATTTTGAGCCAAAATGTCTGAAGTTAACAGAAAAACATTGAACGGACAGGGACCATTGACACAGAGATTTTTATGACAGCTCAGAGCAGTGCATGCGGATTCATCCTTATTAAAAATAATTTTTATCTATTCTTCAGACCTAATGTTAAGGGCCATCTCTAGTAGAGCCGTTTAGAAAGTTTCAACCATTAAAATCCCAAACCCTTGTAAGTAAGAAAGATACACTTGTGCCACTTGTTTAAATATCTCTCCTTGTTCGGTGCGCTCCTCTCTTTCCCATATTCAGCCTGCCGTGTGCAGTCGAGGAGGAACATACAGTAAAGTGCGTCGCCGACGGTTCTCTTCCTCATTCGGAAACATGCATGGACCCTCTTGTTCTCAAAAACGTGGTGGATCGTGATTGTTTTTCCAGGGTGGTCTGGGGTTTGAATGCCATTCGCAGCTGCACGCCATTTCATGCTGGAAATCGTCCAATCCAGTTTTGAGAATAAATGAAAAAATATGAGTTACAAAATTATGATACAGCACAGACATTCCACGGCGGGTTGCTCGTATCAGCGCACCATTCAGCAAGGTCAAGCCACCGTGTTAAAGTAGGTGCCGTTTTGGGCCTCGCCGCACAAACGTCACCAGTTCTGGGAAAGATGTCTATAAAATCTTCAAATTTCTTGTCCATAGTACTGCACTTTCCATTATGACCTTTGACCTCAGAACTGGGAGTGGTCCATTTCATCGAGCCACGAGGCAGGGCTGGTGGGGAAGTCTGGGTAGCCCGTGCTGCTTCCTGTCGACAGGTCAGAGGTGGGTCCCCCGGCCATTGCTCTCAGAGCTTGACCTACATTGGGCTGACCGCCCTGACCCATGATGCCGTCCATGTTGAAGCCTAAGTTGTTGAGCAGTGGGGTGTGGCCTGGGAGGGAAGTGATGGATGAGGGGGACTGTGGCAGGCCGTAGGGACTTCCTGCTCGCAGGTCATGGTATGGCTGCCCACCCCCCTCCAGGGTGAAGCTCCCGTTAAGCATGTTGCCGTTCGTGACGTCTCCGACGCTTCCGTACAAGCCGTTAGCATGACCAAGGTCTGACAGGATCTGGTCTTCTGTTGGAGAGAGCAGACAAAATCAGTTTCAAGATTGTTTCCAAAAAAATACAACTACACTGAAAAAAATGGTTGTAGATACAATTTTCACTCAGAAAACGCTAGTAAATTTCACAAATATTTAGAAATAAATGGAAAGTAAATTTTTCTTGTAAAACTTTGAAAAAATAATTTTTACTGTGTACATTTCAACAGTTTGGGGTCAGTTAGTTTTCATTAAAAAAAATTATTTTATTTAGCAAAGATGCATTAAATTGATCAAAAGTGTCAGTGAAGACATTTATAATGTTATAAAACTTTCTATTCATCAAGAATACTGAAAATCTTTCCAAAACTATTACGCACCACAGTATATTAGAATGATTTATGAAGGATAATGTGACACTAAAGATTGGAGTAATGGCTGCTGAAAATTCAGCTTTGCCATCACAGGATAAATTACATTTTAAAAATATATTAAAACAGAAAACAGTTATTTTAAACTGTAATACTATTTCACAATATTACAATTTTACTGAGCAAATTTGATTCAAAAACATTCAAAAAAAAAAACTTACTGACCAAGCTTTGCATGGTGGTGTTAGATGATCTTACAAAAAAGAAGAATTGCCGTTTGACAAAGACCTTCAAATATACTTTTTAAAAAAAAAGTTATGGAAATATCTGCTCGAGGCGCATTTGTCTTTTACTTCCGTAGACACAGGAGGAGTTCTTTCAACAACAACAAAGGCCCTGTGTGCTTCCTCTCTAATCGACTAAAAGCTTCACCAATTTTATAGAGTTTGTGCATCGCTGCTTTCAATTCTCGTAAACACGGCTCTAGACTTTCATGAGTTCTCAAAACGGGTTGACAAAAATGAAATAATCATAAAAAAAACACATAGCAGAACCAAAAACCTCATTTGAATATTCCAAACAATCCACCAAGTGGCATATTTTCAAAAGGCAAAGGAAATGAATGAATGAAGGGAAATAAAAGAAGAGAGAGAAGGACAAAGCAAGGCATCGTGGGAGATGTAAACAGACTCACCTCTGAAACTAAGTTCGCTATCGCTGAGTCCTGCATCATCGGCTGAGCTCTCCTTCTCTGTCTTACTGGACCCTCGACTGCGTTTGACGCTTTTGTAGAACTGACCCCAGCGGTGCCGACCAGCGTCCTTCTTCAGCCGTTTCTCTTTTGCTCGCCTGTTTTGAAACCACACCTGTGGACAGACGAGCCTCAGTAAAGACACCCATTTAATCATATAAAACACTTAAGCTTGAAGTCTGACTTGTAGTCTGACCTGCACTACTCTCATGTCCAGGCCCGTTTCTGAGGAGAGCTGCTCGCGCACATGTCGTGCAGGCTTAGGTGAGTTCTTGTAGGCGCTTTTGAGCGTCTCCAGCTGTTTGGCTGTGATGGTGGTTCGTGGACGTTTTGCTCCTGTCTCTGAATCATCTGTAACAGTCAAATTTGAAGAACTTATTACAATTTTCATTACTGAGCTGCCATTGATTGGTCAAACTGCCCCACTTATTTGTGACCCTGGACCACAAAACCAGTCATAAGTAGCAGGGATATTGTGTAGCAATAGCCAACAATACATTGTCTGGGTCAAAATTATCAATTTTTCTTTAATGACAAAAATCATTAGCATATTAAGTAAAGATCATGCTCCATGAAGATATTTTGTAAATTTCCTACCGTAAATATCAAAAATGTATTATCATTAGTAAAATGCATTGCTAAGAACTTCATTTGGACAACTTTAAAGGCGATTTTTCTCAATATTTAGATTTTTTTACAACCTCAGATTCCAGATTTTCAAATATTTGCATCTCGACCAAATATTGTCCTATCCTACCAAAAAAAAAAGAATTGCGATAATTGCAACCAAAATCAAAGTTTTTGTTTATATGTGTGTGTACTGTGTATATTATTATGTATATATAAAGACACACAAATACAGTATATATTTAGAAAATATGTACATGTATTTACATGTGTATATTTATATTCATATAATTTATATAATAATAAATTATTATTATCCTATATTTTCAATATATATTATATAATATGTAACTATATTTAAATATAAAATAAATTATTTTTCTTAAAATATAATGTATGTGAGTGTACTTATATATAAATAATAAATATACACACGTACACACACATTATATTATGTACAAAAATACTTGTATTTTGGATGCTGTTGTCCAGCATAATAGTATTACATACACTGTTTTTATTGGAATACTGTGAATTTTAAAATGTAATTTATTCAGCAGCCATTACTCCAGTCTTTAGTGCCACATTCCTTCAGAAATCATTCTAATATACTAATTTAGTGCTCAATAAATATTTCTTATTATTATAAATGTTGAAAACCGTTGTGCTGCTTCATATTTCTGTGGAAACCATGATACATTTGTTTCAGGATTCGAAAAGTAAAAAAAAAAAAAAAAATCTATTTAAAATATAAAATGTTTACAACATAAAATGTCTTTACTGATCCATTAAGCAATAAAACAGTAAAGTGTGTTCTAAGAAGTTCATAACATTTTAAATAACCAACTTCTAAATGAACTGAAATAACTGTCATAAAGAAAAACACAAGCATAAAGGTGAAAGGTAGTATTAGCAGGACTAAACTGAACTCGAAAAAGTGAATAAAACCACTTAAATTCAACCAAACTGATTCGCTGTTGAAGTGAAGCAAATTTCTCAAGCATGAGGCAAAATGTCAGGAGCTCATCTATCGTGAGGTACGAGTAAAGAGTTTGTGGGATGCTTTGAGTGGAAGTGCTCACACATGGCCAGTCGATACTCTCCTGAAACTGTCACACTGTGGCGGAAGAGGGAATAAATCTCTCCTGAGAATGGCATGCCAGTGCGAGTTATTGGGGCCCTACCGTAAAAGTGCATTGCATCACTTAATATAATCAATCAACAGCCCACAGAAATCTCCATAAATACAGCGTGAGGGGCTTTCAGAGGCAGATCCATGAGAGGTCAGATCACAGAGGGACTTAATATGGCAGACACTGAGACCCCACTAGACTGTAGTTAATGATGATTTTGTCTCCTTACTACCATCCTGTTGCCTCCTCTGATCTCTCAGTGTCTCGGTATAATTGTAAAAGAAGAAGTTAATTACACCATCTCCACTCCTGAACTTTGCTGTCAGAATGATTTCCAACTGGGACAGAAAATCCAGTGACGTGGGCAGAGTCTGGGACAGTGCTTCTATATACCACAGCCACTGTCTAAAAACATATCATGTGCCAGTTCAGCAAACAGCTACTTTCTATAGCGTCCAGTAGCAACTGGCATAACTCATGTCAGTGGGGCAAAAAAGTTTAGTCAGCCACCAATTGTGCAAGTTCTCCCACTTAAAAAGAGGAGAGAGGCCTGTAATTTGCATCATAGGTATACCTCAACTATGAGAGAAAATGAGAAAAAAAAAATCCAGAAAATCACTTGTAGGATTTTTAAAAGAATTAATTGGTAAATTCCTCGGTAAAATAAGTATTGGTCACCTACAAACAAGCAAGATTCCTGGCTCTCACAGACCTGTAACTTCTTCTTTAAGAGGCTCCTCTGTTCTCCACTGGTTACCTGTATTACTGGAATCTGTTGAACTCTTATCCAGTAATAAAAGACACCTGTCCACAACCTCAAAACAGTCACACTCCAAACTCCACCAAAGAGCTGTCAAAGGACACCAGAAACAAAATTGTAGACCTGCACCAGGCGGGGAAGACTGAATCTGCAATAGGTAAACAGCTTGGTGTGAAGAAATCAACTGTAGAAGCAATTATTAGAAAATGGAAGACATAAAAAACCACTGATAATCTCCCTCGATCTGAGGCTCCACACAACATCTCACCCCGTGGGGTCAAAATGATAACAAGAACTGTGAGCAAAAATCCCAGAACCACACGAGGGGACCTAGTAAATGACCTGCAGAGAGCTGGGACCAAAGTAACAAAGGCTACCATCAGAACACACTGCGCCGCCAGGGACTCAAAACCTGCAGTGCCAGACATGTCCCCCTGCTTAAGCCAGAACATGTCCAGACCCGTCTGAAATTTGCTAGAGAGCATTTGGATGATCCAAAAGAGGATTGGGAGAATGTCATATGGTCAGATGAAACCAAAATATAACTTTTTGGTAAAAAACTCAACTTGTCGTGTTCGGAGGAGAAAGAATGCTGATTTGCATCCAAAGAACACCATACCTACTGGGAAGCATGGGGGTGGAAACATCATGGTTTGGGGCTGTTTTTCTGCAAAGGGACCAGGGCGACTGATCCGTGTAAACGAAAGAATGAATGGGCCATGTATCGTGAGATTTTGAGAGAAAACCTCCTTCCATCAGCAAGGGCAATGAAGATGAAACGTGGCTGGGTCTTTCAGCATGACAATGATCCAAACACACCGCCCGGGCAACGAAGAGTGGCTTCGTAAGAAGCATTTCAAGGTACTGGAGTGGCCTAGCCAGTCTCCAGAACTCAACCCCATAGAAAATCTTTGGAGAGAGTTGAAAATACGTGTTGCCCAGCGACAGCCCCAAAACATTACTGCTCTAGAGGAAATCTGCATGGAGGAATGGACCAAAATACCAGCAACAATGTGTGAAAACCTTGTGAAGACTTACAAAAAACGTTTTAGACCTCTGTCATTGCCAACAAAGGGTAAATAACAAAGTATTGAGATTAAATTTTATTATTGACCAAATACTTATTTTCCACCATAATTTGCAAAATAAATTCTTTAAAAATCCTACAATGAGATTTTCTGGATTTTTTTTTTCTCATTTTGTATCTCATAGTTGAGGTATACATATGATGAAAATTACAGGCATCTCTCATCTTTTTAAGTGGGAGAAATTTCACAATTGGTGGCTGACTAAATACTTTTTTCCACACTGTATAAATAATAATAATATGTTATTAAAAATATATTTATAAAATGTCAGTCAATCTATCTATCTATCTATCATCTTCTACTCTATCTATCTGTATATATACATGTATAGATAGATAGAAAGATAAATATAATGTAGATTATAGAAAATGATGGGTATGTGTGTGTGCTAATCAAGTCCTACAATGTTCTAAATGATGAATTTGGTGACCAAATATTCTTTTCATGCAAAATACTTTAACTAATTTAAAAACGTTCATTCTTAATGACATCATTCTCTAGGAACATCATTTCACCGTTTTGTCATTTTTTGTGGTTTAAGTTGATTTGTCTCTCTTTAAAACATCCATCAAGTGCTAAAATACAGAAGACAGTGACAGATTTAAAAATTGCTTACAAAAATTTTAAAAAAGGTGGAAAAAAAAAAAAAAAATTATTATATATATATATATATATATATAAATTTACCTATTGAGGGTCGGAAAATCCTCATGTAGGTAAACTCTTAGGTCAACTTAAGAGCAATGGTTAAGATTAGCACTTTATTTCTGTCCCTAACTTGCCATTGTGTAAAAACAATCAAGTATATTTGCTGCATTACTTATTGAGCATATTTCTGTAATTCTGATATAGACTTCCGACTGCTTTTATAGAAATACTTCCTCAAATTAAAACACAAATGTGTTACAAAGCTCAATATATATTGCATAAGAGGAGTGGACCAATTGTTGGTTCCAGAAGGTATGATTTACACCGATCTGAAGACAACAGCTCACCATTTTGTTTGGCTGTTTCGTAGTCGTCCTTGCACACGAGCCTCCCGTCCTCCATGAGGTAGAACTCATCACCGGTGGCCAGCTGCCTGCTGCACATTACACAAGCGAAGCAGTGAAGGTGGTACACAAAGTCCTGAGCTTTCCGGACCACCTGCGTCGGGGGAATCCCCTGCTGGCACGATGCACATTTTGTCCCAAAACGCCTGCAGGTACAAATATAGACACTTCAGTTTGATACAGATTCAAATTCAGGTATTATGCCTTAATTACCAGCAAAAGCAGCCACAAAGACATGATTCCTATTTTCTGTTGAGCCAGGTTACAACCATTTGTTCAATGATTTTCACATAATGAAGACATTATTTTATGCCTAATCCGTATTCCAAGGTTACAATTATGGCCAATAACACAAGAAAATGCTAACATGACGCAGATGTTTTCTACATCTATTGGTGTTTTACTGCGTTACAGACAAAATTACAGATGCTTATTTATAAACTTGTGTTTATGTAACACAGGTGTGCTTACGTTCATTGACATTAAATGGAGTATTTGAACATATTTTCCCACTCCTTTGCAGATTATAAGTTAAATTATACATTTTGAATACCTCTTTTTGTCATTAAAACCAAAACGTTTGACATTTGACAGCTTTTGTTATCTTGATAGGTGCATTAAAGCTGCTAATACATATAATAATTTTATGACAAAACTGTATTTTGGAAAAGATTTTTAATCATGTTACAGTAATATTGCATGTATATAAATAATAATCAATTGTACATCTATATTTGAGAAATTTTTAAATATCAATGATAATTCAATTCAAAATATAAGTATTCCAAATATATATAAATATAAAATACTGTATATCAATATAAAATATATCAAATAATATAAATGCATTAATTGTTAATGCTACCTTTGTATTTTGATGAGTGCATTTAAAGATGATACATAATCAGTTGAAAAAGTTTTCTGTGAACAAAACTGTGTGTGATGGAATATAAAAATCATGTATAATAAATAATATTTTTAAAATTACAAATTGATATTTTTGAACCCAGTGTCACAAAATTAGTTAATATTACATTTTCTGCAAATCACCATTAATCTTTTTTCAAGTTGCAGGGCTGTGCTATTAAATGTTGAAATGAACATTAGTTAAGATTATGTAATGCTGTATAAGTATTATTCATTCTTAGTTCATGTTAACTAATGTTGTTAACCAATGTTAACAATTAAAACCTTATTGTAAAGTGTTACCCAATCTCGTTTTAGGGATTAAGCATCATTACATCTTGAATTTAACTGTGGCTATTTTCATAAGCAATCTATGTATAACTGCAAAGGCTGTAATAAGTTACAAAAGCTCAGAATACTATAGCAGGCATCTTTGTTTGTGCTTGTCATGTCCCTGGAGTTGACAAATGGTCTTGATCAATGTAGCAGAGGCAGAGAGATTCACAGGAGAGAGAGAGATAGAGAGAGGGACCACTAAACGCACATACAGAATGCCTCATAAAGCCAGAATAGGCTGTAAATCACAGTGTGAATACTACTAAATAAACCCTCCTTTTACTTAACCAAGGTGAAGTTTTTGCAACATTAGCAGGAAGGCCAGCCCCCGCCCCTCGCCTGTGAAGCGCTAGCATTTCCTCTTCCATCCCCCTCTCCATCCTCCTCAGCAGCACCACCACGGTCTTAACATTAAAATCCCTCCTTTTGTCCCCACGGGCTTGCTAATAAAGTTAGCCTCCACTCTGAGTCTTGCTAGCGTTTTAGGTCTCATTGAAGCCTGTGACATTAAAACCTCTCAAACATGATTTGGTAAAAGCCACTACTGATCCTGTTTTGGATAAAAGTCAAACTTAATTTCCTTCCTTAAAGCCAAGGGGAAAATCCAATCGCAAAAAAGAAGAAAAGAAGAAAGAAAGAAAGGGAAGACACAGGGAAGAAGAGTAAAAAAAATGCAAAGTTGCTTTCTGGAGTTCTTATATAGCACTGGGAATTGAATTTGGGAACATGCAGTCTTTGCGGCCGAGTTGGAGCACACTGTGCTTCCTAACCTGACATGAGAAAAATCACTGCACTTTATTAACCATGACAGAGAATCTATGTGCCAACCTTTCCTTGAACATACTTCCAGACTGACACACACACATGCTAGTGCCAAACAGCACTAAAAAGCACAAGGAATCAGATGTGAAATGCCTCTGTGTGAAGAGATTTGACAAAGCTGTTGTCTGAAACAGTCTGGTTCTCCAGTCCTTGATAATTCATGCAGCCAATACGGTGACCGAAACAATGTCCAGCATAGAACAGAAATGAAATAACATCTCTCATCATATTATATACAATGATGTACTGGCCTACATAAGATTTTGCATTAACCTATGTGATCCCTCTTTGTCATATTCTAAAAATAATTCATATTCATAATCACATTTTGCTTTGCATTCATCAACAATAGTATGTGCTTAAATTATTTATGATAGCGGCCTTGATTTTATTGTTTAAGTTTCATAAAAATGTATTTAAACAAGAATTAAAACAGAGAAAGTAGACCTAGACAGACAGACAGACAGACAGATAGACATATGATAGATAGTAGATAGATAGAAGATAATAGATAGATAGTAGATAAAACACATTGATATAAGATATAACCTGATGGTGGGGAAAGGTAAATGCTAACAGTGCAAGAGAACATGGACTCACTTGAAGAAATCTTCTTTACAGTAGACATTCCCCGCGCGAGAGAAACACTTGTCTGCCAGGAGCGCATGACAGTCGGCGCACTTGAGACATTTTGAGTGCCAATGTCGATCCAGCACCTTCAAAATAAACTTATCCAGGATGTTTTGACTGCAGCCTGCGCAGTGAGGGATTTCTGGAGAAACACACGCACACAAAGCGATTTGGGTGAAATGTGCTTACAGAAATTCTGAACTTGGTTTAAACAATATTTAGATAAAGTAACACTTTCTGACATTTCTAATAGGTTTAATAATTTTAAGTCAATAACAAATATGGCTGCATTATATAATGCTGGACAGCCTTTTAGGTATTGCACATTCAAATAAACAGAAATATCGTGAATTTACGCTTCATACTTTATGTATATTCATTTAATTGAAAACGCTATTGATCTGTAATATTCTGGGGTAGGCCTATAGAAGCAGCAACGATCATACTATTTAAAGTTCTTAAATAAGTTACATGAAAAAAATTTAATCGCAAGGTGCTTGACTCGAAATAATTTGAGCATCACTCCGCTCGAGTGCATTATTTAGAAACGTACAACCTTCTGTTAAAGTAAAATGAAATAAAACCCTAACAGTGATGGGGAAAATACTGAAGATACCTCTACTTTTTTTAAAATGTAATTCACATTTAATATTTGTAAAAAGTAAACGACATCACAAAAACTGACAAAGAATTATGACAACGGCCTTGAAAAAGACAAGAATTGTTATAATAAATAAGACTTGTATAAAATTTGAAACAAATACTATTTAATATTAAATATATATAAATGCTAATTATTAGTGCATAGTAAGTGATTAACGGACGTTAGAGATTATTGTGAAAGTAAATTTGGAGTAGGCTACCTTCCACAAGACAACCTATGGGACCTGTAAACGCTGGACAGGTGAGGAAAGATGTCCATTTGTTGGTAAATAATCAATATCCCAGAAGAAAACAGGCGAGGACATGAGGACATTGAGATTGAAATCATATAACTGGTCCATCGATTCTTTAACAGAAACAGTCTGTCACTTCAATTACTGTTGCTCAAGAACAAGTGCTCGAACAAAACAAACACACAAATCCGAAATCTAAAACCAAACAGAAATCAAATGCAATTGATCTTATTCCTTAAAATAGAGCAAACCAGTTTAAGCGTTCAGAGAATGAGAGCAATACGCGATATAATTTCTTCAAATCACAATATCATAACATTTAATATCGATATTTGACCTCTGATCCTCTATTCCTTCTGTCGGCAAGTTCTCACACGTGCTGTTTTAATGGCTTCCACAAAAGCCAGGATTCTAATATGACGCAAGAGGATAGTATTTTTATCAAAGAAATCATTTTGATTTCAGCAGGTGCTAAAATGCGTAATCACGTAAATAGCGTTTTACGCGTCATGTAAACGTACGGCAAATGTCTCAAAGTTCATCCAAACTGACCTCTACAGCAACCATAGCCAATAATATCACAGTGACAGAGAACAGTGTTCAATCTACACAACCACGAAACACCAGCAACACTAAAACAATGCGGTAAACCTAAACAACACTGTAACATAAAATACATCAAATAAATGTAAATCAGACACACACACACATTTTAAACGTAATGCAAACAAATGTGATTCTGTGAATGACCCTTACTCATAAAATAACAAGCGTTTTTGTTTGTTTTATTTTTTTACAATTTTACCTAACACAATATTTTACCGTTAAATATATTGTTAAATATATTTTTGCCTCAGTATATCCTATAGTATTTTAAAATATAAAATAATGTGACTTTCCCGTTTCTGGTAAGTTAATTTACAGGTAATTAACTATTTTTACCGTAGCATTTTACATTCTTGTTCCGTTGAAATGACTGTGCTGATAGTGCTGTGTGTGTGTGGTGCTGAAAGAACAGCGCCCAGCGCAGCTTCACTCACTCAACCGGCTTCAGCTTTTAACGCTCATATACTCTTAACGATGTATTTGATTAGCCAGTCAATTAAAAGATGGCTACCACGACATGCCTTTAACTTCAACGTATGCATCTGAAATATACCAATTCACTTTTGTTTCGTCTGATACTGGTTTTAAATCTTTGTTTTATCATTCAACACATTCTCATTTACATCTCGTTGTCGTGCAGGCTTTTATTTTCGAATGTTTTCTTTAAAAAAATAAAAAATCCCCCATATGTTGTTTTAAGAGCACCAATAATATTTAGATCCATACCGCAAGAACAGATTATTCTTAAAATAATCCTCACTTAATCCATCATTTATACGCCAAGGGGGGTTGAGTAGCAATATCTTTTAATCTATATCATTTAATGAAATTAAGCATTCGCCACTGACAAGACCTGTATTGCCTACTTAACCTTTCGGCCATTCTTTAACAAGTGAATGAACAAATAAAGCGGTTCGTTTCCTTTCAAATTATTTTCCAGCATTTTCATCAGTCTTCAGTTAAATAGCCGTTGTTATTTTATTATGCACGGATCTAGTGACTAAAATTATGTTTTCTCTTTTTTTTTTGAAAGAGGTAGAAACCAAGTCTGGTTCAAACAAGATGAGGTCCATCTGTACATTTCTGAAGCAAGGCTGTGAATAATTAGGTCAGGAATTTATCCAATTCCAACTCCATCTTGATGGTGAGATCAGATTATATAGGCCTAACGCAGATTAATTTGCGACTAATAAAAACCAGATGCGAAGATAATAGGCAATGCCTTTTTGAATATTAAATGTTCATGTACTGTATCTAGATGGTCTTATAATCTCTTTTTCATTGTGACAAATAACATGAGATACACTCTGCCCCATTTAACCACTGCATTACAGAAAATCGGATTAATATATTTTTTATATATATATTTGTTTAGTTTCTAGCACCTTTTAGACTGTTGTTCCCAACCACAACCAACACAACTTGTTAAAAAGATGCAATGTAACTGTTCTAGCCAGCTGTGCGATCTAACAATAGTCCGACTAATCAGAAATCAGTCTGGCTGTATATAAATTTACATTGTGAGATTATAAATCTACACCTACACCACACACATTTTTTCGATGCTATTGCATGAATTCTGTTGCAGAGAGACCATATTCAAAAAGAACATTCATCAGTGCTCATCACGAAATAATATTTGGGATCTAATGCTCGAGATTAGATCAGAATTTCTGATTAACGATATATAAAGTTTAAGCTATTTAGATTAAAATAATAATAAAGCTATATGCGTCTGATTTGATTTGACCACCCAGATAGTGGTTCGCGTGTAAGGAGTTTAATTAAAAGCTAGGCTACATGTTATTCAACAGTGGTGGCCTGCAGACGCCCGGAGGAGGCCTGCCAATTTTCTAGGTGAACTAATTATTATAAGCAGAAGAAAAAGCCCTTACGTTGCAGTGACACTCCGAGGATGTCCGGCAGACCCTTCACCGCGCTCTCGCCGGGCAACACAGCCGCACTCTGCATCATTTTCATCCAGTCCGAGACAACGCGCACATGCACCGCTCGCGGAGGTCGGAGAATCTCAGACGTGCGTAAAATATTTGTTCTCCCCGGATAGTGTCCTTTTACAGTCCTCGCGCCTGTGGTTATCCTCGTGAAACAGTCGCTCGTGCGTTCTTTCGCCGTGTGTCACACAAACCGCTTGATTCATTCACACTGCAGGGGCGGCACCTGACGTCACTCCCCCGGGGGGCCAATGGGAGGCGTGGACGGGAGCGAGAGGGGCGGGAACTTCAGCGGCTCGCGCTCTCAGGTGAGCGGAAGAAGCGATAAGGAAGTGATGCCGATAAATACAGTGCCGCGACTGAAACCTCAGGATCTGAAGTGTTCGGAACAATTTTGTCAGTCAAGCAAGTAACGTAAATATTAGGCCTACGTGAATATTTAACACCTAGTTTCATTTCAGCGTTGCTTTATACGAATATAGCCTATATATTGGGATGTACTGTAGCCTATTTAGACAGCTTAGTTAGACTGTAAAACTATTAATAACAAAAAAACATACGTAAAATGTTAGTGAACCCTGTTAATTGATTGCTTGTACGTTACCTTAACATACACTGTAAAATACAAAATACTACTACTACTACTACTAATAAAAATAATATTGCTGTAAGAAAATTGTAAAAAAGAAAAGCGGATTAATTACCCCAATCCTGAGAAAAATTGTGTAAATATGTAGGCATACCACTGCAAGATAACTTATAATGTTAAAATTGTTAAAAAAAAAAATAGGCTAGTGAATTCCATCCGTGCACTATTACATTAGTTGACATTTTATTTAAAAGTAGTTGGTTTCTTTTTAATCTAATATTTTCATTAGCCTACATGTTAGGCTACACTTTGAACGCCTGAAAATAGCTCTCATAATTTCGCCCTGTTGACCGGAACAGTTCGCAGGACAAACACACGACTCGACAGTGCCTGGAATACGGAGCCTTTACGTTGTTTATCAGCAGTCTCGACACAGTCGATCCTGACAAGATCATTTCATTCGAGCTTTTCTCCCTCCGGAGAGAGCGGAGTTCAAGCGAGATGAACTCAATCTTCACTTCCAATTCTCTTCATGGACAGTATAATGCGGCGCGTGAGCTCGCGAGCTCCGACAGTCAGCGCTTCATGAAAACAAGCTTCAGTCTCTTTCTCTTCATCGTCAGTCTGGCTGCTTTTCCACGTAACCTGCATCACGTATGTCTTTAGTGTTTCTTTTCTTATACCCCACTCCTCTCATTCTCATTTTTACAAATAGCCTACATAAAAGCACATTTTTTTATATTACAGCATATGTTATGCAAGATCTGTGAGATGCTATAATCAAGAAGATAGCCTACAGTTAAACGGCTGATGCGCGCAAGACAAAACTGTGCATATAGGCTACTGCAATTTGTAGTTTCCTGTAAACAGAAATACACATTTTTATAAATTGTAAATACTATTTATAAAATATTCTTAAAAATGAGTTTAGGCTATTTCAAATGGCACAAGAAAGTCATCATTTCATAATTCTATTCAGTTCTATCAGAATGCATTACGTAGTTACCTTCTAACAAACAATTCTATCCAACACACAACACTTAACTGATTTTATATCTCTCTCAGTCTGCTGGTCAGTCTTGTTGAAACCGGTTAATGCCAAGTTTCAGAACACCAATTAATAATAAATGAAAAAGCAAATAACAATCTTCCACTGAGATGGAGGCACACAAAGTAACATGCCATACCGATAAACGTCTCGGTTATACAAAAGCGTTATTTCAGCACTGATTATCTTGCTTGCTGATGTAAAAAAAAAAAAAAAAAAAAACGTGTACAAAATTATAACGCATGGAAAGATAGGTACGGGTAGGTAAAAAAAGTACGATTATCTCACTTTTTAAACAACGCAACCCCGTCCACAGTCTTGCTTAATGGCTCCAGTGTAATTTAGTTAAATGAAAGTGATCATCAAGCTGATTAAATGGTGGCAAACACAGCAGCCCTCAAGCTTCACCAGAATCCCTCTGCATGGGCCAACAGTGGACACGGGAATTATCCTGGGCCACGCTTTTGATTTTCATTTTGATTATGGCGAGGAGTTATTATGCAGATTATTCAATTACGCTGATGGTCAAGTGGAAATGTGAATTTAGTCTTGCTTAAACAGAACAGAGGAGCAAATGCTCTTAATGCTCAATGTTTTGCCACACGATTAAATACATTAATCCACGTACAGTGGACGCGTTTTCACGAGCGCGCAGCTCTTTTGCGTCTCAAAGTCAGTTTAAGGCACTATAAAATGCACTAAAGGGCACCTGTCCGAGCAATGAGAGACCTGTGCACTATAATTCAGCGATAGGGTGCGACTCCCGCTGACCCGAGCACCTTTAATTACTGCCAGTATTTCACATTATCCGCATTCTGACACCACGAGCTGCTGCTCCATCATATCAGTAAAATACAGGTCTCTGAACGCGATCATTAAGAGATCAGATTTCAACCCCTTCACCTCCTCCTGTGAGGCCATTGAGCTTATACTTGGACAAATTCACGTGAACATTACAACTACACTGAAAGTCAAATTAGGATCGTGTCATTATAATCAAATAAAGCATCCCTTAAGAGACTGCACGAAACACAATCCGTTTAAATAATTATAAATGGGTGAAATTGCTATCATAAATGAACTATTCCCTCCGGTGAGAGTAGAAGTTGAAGAATGCAGAAAAATATGTAGCTATTTACCTATTAAGATGTATTTTATTATGCCTATAGTTTAGCCTATAACGTGATTTATAATGCTAAATAGAAAGTTCGTTTGATAAATAGAATCCACTCAAATATCTCTAAATCCATATGCTAAAAAAAGAAAAAAAGAGGAAAAGAAGAGAAAGAAAGAAAGAAAAAGAATGTCTAATCAGATGGGGAGAGTTTCCAATTGTACTTGAGCCACAAATATTGCACAAAATGGGATAGTGTATAATGTTTCTATTTGTTGTTTTGACCTGAAATCTTACAATTAAATTATTACTTGAAATAGAGATGACGGGGGATGACATAATTATGCACAACATTTAAAACGTCCATGTTTACAGCCCACCTCCGGAGTGAGGCAGATTCTGACAAACACTCTCTTTGTTCTTGTCTGTAATTTACACCATTCAAGCAGAAGCGTCCAATTCCTCAAATTGAATTTGTTGCACACAAATACGAGAATTTTGTTCTTATGCTGACAAACACAGTTATAAACGCACAGTTACAAACAAATAATTCTCACTCTCCCATGCTGACTAATAGCCTTCCTGTCAAATGCCGTTTGTTCAAAATAAAACATTTCAGACAGTTTCATGCGCAGAAACATCTTCAACAAATACGACTCGAATACGACACGAAAATAAACAATGTTTGCACGCTAAAAGAAGCACGTCACGTCTCAGAGAGCGTCGTGCAAACCTACCGACCGTCGCGTAATGTACATGCCGTACATTACGCTCACTACGGAAGCTGGACAGCGCTCGAGCGCACAGGAGGAAGTCGATATAGAATTTTCGTTCCACAAATACAAAGAAAGACTACAGAAACGTTACCTGTCTACATCAGTCTGGTGGTTTCTATTCCTCGAAAAGAGTAAATAAAGGCTGGGACGTCAATGTCAGAAGCCGTTCCCCCCATTTTCCCTGCAAAGGAAAGACAGAAAGAGACCTCAAGAGAGGGCAACAGAGAAAATTAAATTGCACTTGGGGGCAAATTCTATTAGGGAATAGTTATTGTCTCTTGACAGGTCCTGTCCATTTACGTAATTAGTTGAAGTACGAGGTTCGGCATTGTTTAATCAGAATTCAGGTTTATTGGCTTAGTAAGTTACACTTAGGAGGCATTGGTGGGAAGCTTCAAAAATTACAGTTAACATGCTATATCAGTCAGATATACAAGAAATTGTATACTGACAATATATATCCAATATATACATCTAGTAGTCAGTATGCAATATAGAATGCACAATACAATATAGGCATACAATACAATAAAATACATGTTTAACGGTGTACTGGATGATTGTGTAATTGGAATCAAATAGTAAATCTGAAGCATGCAAAACTTAAAAAGTAAGCAATGATCCTCCAAAACAATGCAACACAGTGATGGCTTGCCGTTGTAGACCAGGTCAGAGATAATACATTATAATTGTCTAATACATTATAATTGGCTAAGGGGTAGATCCTGCTTAGGTTAGAAATTCAATTAAAGGCGACGGTGTTTCACCTTAAGCTTACCATTAAACAATGAAGGATCCCCTGTGATGTTTTTACTTGCTTCAGCAATCGATACCTTTATTTATGTGTATTTAAGTGGGCTCCCATGAAGTGTAGTGATTCTGATATGCATGATTTTTATTGTGTTATTCAATTGAATAAAATACCCTAAAGTGCACATCTAATAGTATAATTAGATATGCACTGAATAATACTAATGTACAGCATGCACTTCTATCTAGGTCTAATTGTTTGTTTGTTTTCTGATAACATGAATGCACATTGTAATTGGTACTTATATAGAGCCTGATATTTGTTACATTACACTATAATGTTGAATGAATATAGTTCACCTAAAAATGAATATTTGCTGAAAAAATGTCTCACACCAGCCATCCAAGTGTAGCTGAGTTTTTCGTTTCTCATAGAAAAAGATTTGGGAAATGTAACATTCATCACCTGCGCAGTGGACCCTCGGCAGTGAATGGGTGCCGTCAGAATGTGCTTCGTGAAAGATGTTTTTAGCTTCAAACCTTTGCTTCTGGCTTAAATATGAGTCCTCTATCCATAATAACACTTCCTCCAGAGAAAAAGTCATTTAGTCTGAATCAGGAGAGAAATATGCACAGATCAAGCACTGTTTATTTGCAGTAACAATCCAAAATCGTTTTAACCAAATATGTTGGTAGATATTTGATACGAGAGGACAACAGGCGATGGATTTTTAGAGGAAGCATTATTATGGATTATGGACTGTTATTTTGGCCAGGAGTGATGGTTTAAAGTTTAAAAACACCTTAAAGATTTTTTTTTCTCAAATGCAGCTTTTCACTTCACAAAGATGTTAATTGATGGACTGGAATCATATGGTTTATTTCATATGGATTATTATAATGCTTTTTTTTTTTAACTTTCATTCTGACTGCACCATTTCACTGCAGAGGATCCATTGGTGAGCAAGTGATGTAATGGTAAATTTATCCACATCTGTTCTGATGAAGAAACAAACTCATCTTCATCTTAAATGGTCTGTGGGTGAGTATACATTTTCAGCAGATTTTCATTTTTGGTAGAAACTATTCCTTTAATTATTACCAGTGAGTTTATCCAGACCAAATAATTAACCTGCTTCTTATTTACACAATCTTAAACTGAGGTGACTTAAGACAGATTGGGGTAAAAGAGAAGGGCATTTAGCTAGTAATATGTAATTGGTTGAACAACACTGATGAACATCTTTGAAACATCTTCATGGAGATTACATTTCCGGTGTTTGCTGACAAGACTGTTCATTCTGCTTCATTAACGCATGTTGATGGACATGCTCTGGAAGCCATCCAAACTCAACTTATTGACATCTTATTGAGAAGAATGTAAGCTTTCAGGATAGAGGTTAGACTTACGCTGATCTCAGACAACTTTTTTCACTTTATTCTGCAGTCTGTATATGAAGACCACACTCTAAAAAATGCTGGGTTGTTTCAACCCAACTTTGGGTCAAATATGGACTAACCCAGCTGTTGGGTTACTGATCTCAAGTCAGCAGATCCACAGCCACTGCCAAGAAGCTGTGCATATATCTACTTGCTTTCATATGGCATTGGATCAAAAGACGATAATGTAATATACCTGAATAGGGTGTATCTTTAATGTTTCAGCATCACTGTGCTCCTGTGTGCAAAGTACACTCTAAAAAAATGCTGGGCTAGATACAACCCAGTGCTGGGTAAAATATGGACAAACCCAGTGATTGGGTTGTTTTTAACCAACAGTTGGGTTAACTGTTTAACCCAGCTGCTGGGTCAAAACAACCCAATCGCTGGGTTTGCCCATATTTTACCCAGCGCTTGGTTGTGTTTAACCCAGCATTTTTTTAGAGTGTAAGATTTATAAAGAAATGATTTACCGAGCGAAACTTGACTGACCTTCACAAATTCCAAACCTGAAATCCTCGGGGATGAATTGGAACAATGATCTAACATCACTTCCTCACCTTACTGATGTTATAGTGTCTGAATGGGACCGAATACCTGCATTCATGTTCCAAAGCATTCACAGGAGAACAGAATCTGTAACAGTAGTACAGAAAAGACCGACTTACTATTAATACACAAAGTTTTGATGAAAGAGGACCACAAATCTTTGGTTATGTAGTATTGACTTGTTCTTGCTGGTTCCAAAAACACTACCAAAACAAAAGGAGATACTAAGAACCTTTAAAAAAATAATTTCAACCTGTCTAAAGGCCAACAATATAAGGTTCCTGTTTTGTTTTTTCTTCTTATTTAACCTTTCAACCAGCTTTGGGGGGCTTATATAAAAAAATTCATTACATGGACGTAAATATGAGCGATGACGAAATTCAGATTTGTGACGCGTTTGATTCTACATGTATATATATATAATAATATTTTTGTAAAATTATACACATATACTAAAATACAATATAAACATTATAAATATATAATAAAAAATGAAATTCGATTCGAAAATACAAGTATTATTTAACATATGTATAATAATATAATATAATACGCCTTCCCTCAAGTGCAACTGGTAACTATAGTAAGGGCTTGATTAGCAGGTTGTGCCCTCTCTCGCCTGTCAGCAGTCCATCCGTCCATTCTGACTGACAGCATTAAAGCTGGGAATGAGTGCTGCATCTCAAAATATGTATCATGTACAAGGGGAGGAATGCCGGTAGTAAAATGAGATTAATCTGACCTGTTTGGCTCCTGCTTTAGGGCTAAATGTAGCATTCAGGGGTCAGAGTATAAATGAGCTACAATAACAGAACCATATATTAACCCTTTTCCTCTCTTCACAGAATTAGTTCACTCTCACTGTGCATACACACTCACACACCCTGTGTACATCTATGGCAGAAGCTTTATTATGATTAAAATCAGAGTGGTATGAGACAGCAGAGGTATCAAACCTGTCCAGCATTTTAATACCAGTATGCGATAGGCCATAAACACGCAAAGTACATGTTGGAGGGCCTCAGCAATAAAACCCAGCATTGTCTAATTTATGGAACACAACACTAGCAACACAAGGTGATGTTTTACCCTTGCTTTCTGCCGCTTTTGGTTGGGGGCTGGGAATGTTGCTTTTGTTCCATTGTTCTCATGGCACACAAACAGGTCCCTCACTCAGGTCTGGCAGGGAATAGGAAGTGTATTATGTGTTATAAAGTCTGATTTGTACATAGAAACACTAGCAAGACTTTATTGTGTACTACTCACCAGTGTATGCGCAAAGTTGCTGGGATGTACAAAGCTCTGCCAATTCAAAACAGTTAGATATAATATACAGGGCAATCTACATAAAATAATAATAATAAATTAAATAAAACTTAAACTCCAATAACCTGAAAAGTAATAGCACAGCTCACTTAAATAGGTCTTAAAGAGACAGTTTACACCCCAAAAAAATAACATGTTTTGAACATTTGTTGTCTTTACAATTAAAAAGTCAAATGGAATCCAGTGTTGTTCTTCAAAATATCTTATGTTCCACAGATAAAAGCAAGTCATACAGGTTTGGAATGACATGAGGGTGAGTAAATGATGATTTTTGGGTGAACTGTCCCTTTAAATGCAGCTAGTAAGTTTTACTCATCCTCTTTGTCCTCTGCTAGAAGCCTTGAACTTCAGAGCTTTCCTTTTCAACAGTTTTCAAAACGCTGTCAACACAAAGGTTTATACAGTACATCTAGTAAAGGAAAAAAAGTGGGACAAGCAGATAGAGATGTGGGACAAAAGTACAGAGCTCAGATTTCCACGAAAACCCTAAAGCTCAAGATCAAGCGATGGTGTCCTTCAGATGAGCCTGTAATCTGGAACACTTCAAACCCTTGTCTTCCAGCGCTCCTCTTCAGATCCTCTCTCCCTGGGGTCACCACCCCCTCCCGGGCAGAGCCAACTTCCAAGTGTGTGAGGGAAGAGGCCTTGAAAGCCGATTGCGTTTTAATAAAGTTTATTATCGGTGGGGGCTAATCCCCGTGGTAATCTCCCGCAGACCCAAAGGAAAGCAGGATTACTCACTTGCTATAATCCCAATGAAATTGTTAGGATTTAGCTAGCAAAACAGACCAGATGGCAACAGGCATGTTCTTCCACCCGTGGGCCCGCTCACCCCTTTCCAGACCACTCCTCACCCCAGACACCCTTAATCACAACACATGAGCTATTCATTAAGACAAACATACACGACACTGATAGGGTGAGCGATGCTCAGGCTTCAGAAATGATACAATGGAGAAAGATGTTATAGTCAAGGTATATCACGAATGGAACATAGTCAAGTTTACAGTGTTTTACAGGTTTGATTGAGAAATGAGTAAAATCTTCGGGAATGGTCTAAAACTAAAACAATAGGCATCATACACTTACTGACTTTGTAAATGGCCACAGAGAAAATTGTGAATCATGACATGATGAATCCAAATGTTTTCTAAAATTGACCCAAAATATTAAACATGTTTGAAATCCTCCAAATTGAAGGAATTATAATAAGAAGCTATCATACACTACGTGATTTTCTGAGTGCCAAAAATATAGGCAGACAGGCCCTGAATTTTTACAACTAGCATCAATTTCAGACTGCAAATTGGGCCAAAAATTTGCAAAAAAAAAAAAAAGGTAGTGCGGTTTATTCCTGCCTTTATTTTTTCAAGTGATTGTCTATAGTCAGGTTAGTTTGGGCTGCACACCAACTACAGGTTACAAGACACTGGAAAAATGTAAAAAGTTGTAAAAACAAAACAAAACACAAAAGACATATCTCAAAACATGGCAGAAGTTTTAAAGAGTTTTAAAAACAATACAAGAAAGATGTTTTTAGAAAAAATAATTTTAATCAGATTTTACCCAGCAAAGCATTCCATTTCAGTACGAATATTTAGTTCTTGCTTATCTAATGGGCAAAAACCATAATGTCTGTGATTCTTATTGTTTCAGGTACTTATATAGAGTTGCTCTGCGGTACAAATTCACATCTTAAAATATTTTTGTGACAAAATCAAATATTTGATCAGAAAGGCACAGTGAATGGACAGGCAGTAAAATCACAGTGAAATTAAAAGAATTAAACACACAGATATTTTCATTATGATAACCATGGTAAGAGTTAATTGGGTTCCAAATTCCAAAAAATATGCATTTAATTATTTTACTTAAAAAAAAGGTCATGTTAAAGATGCTATGTTATTGTGATAAAGTATTTCTTATATCTTCATTTTGTTTTATGGAAATTATACAAAATGGTTGGTGCTTTTATGAATGCAATAAAATGTTTTAGAATTATTTGTTTTTGTACGATAAACAAATAAAAGACATCAATTACGATTATAATTTTTCCATCACTAGATGCTTAAAAAAAAAACTCACAGGAGTTAAAAAAAAAAAACAGACCACAAGCAGACAAGTGTAGGGTCTGTAAAACAAAATTAATTACCATCAAATTAAAAACAGTTCTTTGTAAACTCTCGATTTCTGTGCGTCAATACTTTGGTGCTGAAGCTGACGGTTTCTCTAGTAGCCACAGATTGTAAGAGTTGGTCATTCCTGCTAAAAAGTAAAAGTTTGCACTGGAGCGATGCTCTAGGGAAGAGACACTTTAGCACGTCGCAGCTTTTTCCTCAGTTTGAAATACAGGTACATGGCGAGCAGACACATGGTGGAGAGGAGATACAGCAGGACACACAGGCTCACATCCAGCCTGGAGAATCCCACGCTGAGCAGGGACGTCCAGCGCTTGCTTTGGGGTCTGTGGTACGGCTCTATCCCGACCCCAGCACCGAGGTTCTTTTCCAGGCTTCCCAGGTCTCGCTTCACCCTCCAGCCTCCCTCAAACTGGAGGTCTTCCACATCCTCCTCCTTCTTCAGACTCCTCCGTCGCACTACGCCAGACATGGCTGCAGCTCGGAGGGCTTTGGCTTTATAGTGTTGGTTGACAAATAAATCCAGGTCTACTATGTCTTCCTGGGGCTCCCGTAATTTCATTCCCACAATTTTTGGTTTTTGTTGGGACTGTGGCCGCTGTGGCTTCTCCCAAGGCGCCTGGTTATCAGCCTTGTCTGCTTCAGCCGCCCCCATTCTGTCTAACCCCGCAGGGTACGGCTCACCAGCTTGCTCCTCCAGTGCTGGTTCTTCCTCCTCCTCCTCCTCCTCCTGCTGCTCTTCTTCTTCTTGAGGCTCTTCGGCAGGGTGGCTGTCCAGAACCTCTCGAGCTCTTCTTTCCACCCCGCGTCCGGCTTCTTTCTCCATCCGAGCTGCCGTGAGTCGGTTTCTCTGATAGATGAGAGCCTGGGTCTCGTCCTGCAGGTAGTCTGTTAGAATGTGAGCTGAAGAAAAGTAGTTTCGGAGGAAGGTCAGCACCTCTTCTTGGTTCCAGTTGTGCTCACCGGTCTTCTTTAAACCATGACAGCTAGGACACAACTCCGGAGGCGGCCACTGAATCTTAGGGAAATGTGGGTCCTCGCTGAGTTCTCCTGTGTGGGATAACAAAAACAGCTGTCGGGGGAGTTAGTTTCCATTTAATTTCATAAACAGTCAAGAAAGGAGTGTTATAAACCAGATCAACCATAAATCAAAGGGCGGGTTTTGACAATGAACAACTAAATCACACCTGCCACTGAAGTCATGTTATGTACATAATATTGCTTTTTTCAAGAACATGTTCGAGTCTTATTAAAAATATATGTGTGTGTGTGTATGTGTGTGTGTAGAAATTATATTTTGCATGAAGAAATTGAAGTCTGTTTAACAAACAACACGAAATTCCTCCTCAGTACAGTAACAAAACAATTATATATATATATATATATATTACTGGATATATAAATAATTTTTCTAAGGTATTTACGTATTACATAGGATATTTTTTGTACACACTCTGAATTTATTCTGGTTATGAATAAAAGACCATTTGGTTTCTACTACAAGGACAATTAAGTAATAATTGAAAATAATAAGAATCCAATGAGAATAATTATGAAAATAAACTGGAAAATAAAAAATCCAAAGACATTTTCTGATTGTATTAAAAAGGGGAAAATCGGGCTTAATTGTTATGAAATAATTTAACACTGCAAAAAGCTAAAAAGGCTTCAATTTATACATAATATAAAATAATATTTTATAAATTTATTATATATTTAAATTACCAATGTGACTGGAAGTTGTCTGAGATCACCCTGCTTAGGATTAAAACAGGCCTAAACCCATTTAAAAAGATATTATTTAACGTGGTGTTAGTTAAGTGGGAAACGCCAACGGACAGTTAATCAATTCTGAGTTGACAAGCTTAACAAACCTGGAGAAGAACCACTGTATCATGAAAAAGCTTTTATAAAAGTATCGGAAAACAGTATTTTGTTAGATTCAATCTGTATGACAAAACTCTTCTGCATATCGAAAAATAATAAGAAAAACTAAGTTAGACTAGTACAAAAAAAAAAGGCTGAGTATCTGTTGAATTTCTGCTGCAATTCCTCTTCCTGTCATTCAAAATTCAGAATTTTGCCTAACCTTGAGGTGCTGTGTGAACCGTGTGTGTGTGCGTGACAGGTCTAAAGACATGATCAATAGACCTGTGGGCTCTCCCAGAGGGAGGATCGTGAAGATAATAGATGAGGTTGGGGTGAACAAGACACCCCTCCCCATCCACACACACACACACACACACAACCACCAAACACCACCGGCTCTTCTCTTCACACCCCCTATGAACATGCCACCATCTCCAAATTGAATATGAAAGCCAGCACCTCTGGGCTGCAGCTCTCCCTCTAATGAATTACTATTTTTTCCCCTCAGATGTTTTCCTTTCCTCCCTCCCCCCAAACGCCACCCCAGACGGAGGCATCCACTAATAAATTGCTTGTGGCGGATGTCACGGGGTGGCCGGGACACTACAAGAGGTGGCAGCAGCATTTAGTTTACATCCCTCCCCCCATCTCTTACGTAGATTAATCTGATGTATATATGCATGTGTGGATGTCCTCTGCATACCACACTTTACATAAGAGATACATCAATTTTACTATGTGTCTACGGGAACCCAGGGGTCTTTATGCATGCCTCTGTAACAGCACTCATATCTGGCTGTGATGCAATGCCTATGAAGATCTTACTTTTAATCATGGAGCCCTTCAGCACAAAGGTCACTTTAGCTGTAGCACTGTTAACATTGATACAAAGCTTGCCGGGGCGGTGCATTAATATTCATGCGTGTGAATAGAGAAGGAGCCATCACGCGGGACAGGTTCTGGTAAACAGGAATGAATGTGAGTGCCGATGGGTGGGCAGGGCTTCTGTGTTCAGATGAAGGGAGGATTGGAGGACTGACTAAACGAATGCAAAACAAACACAGTGTTGGGGAGTAACTAGTTACATGTAGCGGAAATGTAACTTGTTACATTTTGCTACAGTTACTGAGAAAAAAAGGTCACACTTTATTTTAAGGTGTCCTTGTTCCATTGTAATTATACATTTAAGCACTGAGTAATATTATAAAAGGACACCTTAAAATAAAGTGTAATTAAGTTACAGTTACTTATGAAAATGGTAATGATTACAAAGGGGGTTACATCTGAATATTTTCACACACATACAGATTTGATTGATTTCTTTCCCAAATTGCACTGACTGCTCTAAAATATGAGACAGCAATGTTTCAGGGGTTTAGGACACAGAATAGGACACATGCTTGTTCGATAAATGTTTTATTTACTATTTTGGTTTATGTATGTGCTTTATTTTTTAAGATTAACTGTTTTTTTCCCCCAAAGCATTGTTAGATGCCTGTCTTCGCTATGCAAAGATAAGATTTGATTTTAAAAACAGTATAATAGCTATTAAACTTTCAATCTTATGATTTTAAATTTGTATTTAACCTCAGAATGATCTCAAAGTAAAAAGAGGTTTTAAAGTATGGTGGCTGTGCTTTAAAATTGAGTTATTATAATCTTAATTCAAGTGATGAAGGATTTTGAAAGTCTGACAGTAGTCAGTGTTGAGTACTACTGTAAGGTTAACCATGCCTGCTTTAAATGTTTCAAAATGATTAACAGTTAAAAACACTCATTAGAAATTTAGAAAAGTAATCAAATGTAACTAGTTACATTAATACAGTAATTGAAATAGTTACACTACTTATTACATTTTAAATAGGGTAACTGTAATCTGTAACCAATTACATTTCCAAAGTAACCTTCCCACACTGAACAAAAATAATAGGGCTTAATCTTATCCTAGGGCATTTTCAAGAGAACAGTGGACAAGACAGAGGAAGAAAAAGGGAACAATAGGTAGTTAGAAATATAATGCAGATAATACCATACTATTTGTTGTACTATGGAAAAAACACAAATGCAATTGAATTTATCAGTATAAAAAGCAAGATACACTGGAATGAACCTTTTTATTTCAGTGTGACACAATGCACCAATCAAACCGTGATTTTTAAAAAATGGCTATGGGTATACTTAGAATAGCCCATCGTATAATGAAAAACACAAATTCACTTTAACAGCGTTTTTACTAAACTCCTAATTAATGCATATGATAGTGGTAAAGAAGGAAAGGTATTGTGAAGTGTTAAGGGATCTAGAATACAATCGTGCAGAATAAGGCATCAATATGTGCAATAGAAGTACTAATAAACAGCCAATATTAGTAACATGCATGCTAATAAGCAACTAATTAACAGTGAGAACTAGTGTTCATTATCTAAGTGTTACAATATAATTGGGTTAGGCTTTTAACTTGAGCCAGTATGCAACCACCTAAGAACAACCTAGCAACCACACAGCAACACATTAAAAAAAACCCTAGCAATCACCAACCATATATTGAAGCCACTTCACTAAAACCTCTCTGAACACATCAACACATGGTAATGCCCTAGCAACTACACAGAACACTGCAGCATGGTTATTTGACATTTGTTCTTAATTTGGCAGACGAATCAAAAAATAAAAAAATAAAAATAATAAATAATTTAAAAAAACATTTGTTTCTGAGAAAACTAATTGGCAGCACTTGCTAAATTAAACAAGCAATGTTGCTAGGTCATGTGCTGCATACTATTTCTCATACTATTTAAAAAAAATTATAGTCAGTATACATCACAGTATGCAATAAGCCAGGACAGAAGTGAGTGGGCAAATAAAGAAGCTCGCAAAGGTAAACTTATTTGTCTTCCTTCTGTAGACCTCTCCTCCCTCGACAAGTGGCAGCAGTGCTGGGCTGAGTTTGTTGCCTGGGTCTTTATGCCGGTTAAATTAATTGTGCAGCAGTGATACTAATAGGCCACTATTCATGCCTGGTTAGCTCTGTGTGCGCGAGGTGGGAGGGAATACTAATAGAGGCCAGACAGGAGGAGGAGGGTCCATCTTGGGAACCGAGAGGAATAAAGGGTGTCGGGTGCAAAGGAGGAGGAGGTGAGGAGTTTGCCACTCCACCTCACACAACACACACACACACACACACACACACACACACACAGACACACACACTTTTTGTTAGCTACTTGGGACAGAGATTACAAAGCAGAGGGAAGCTTGATGCTGGCGGCGTGGCATGTGCCACCTGCTGTCCCGGCCGTCTGGGGAATAGAGGGCCACGTGCCCCAGGCAGGAGACACTGTTGCTGTATCAATTGTCAAGCGGCTGGAACGACTCTCCTGGGACATGAGAGACAGTGAGACCTAATCAGCAGAAGTGATGGGGGACCAGGGGACACAGAAGAGCCATAGGGGGACACGCATGGGGGACTTTTGTCCAATTATTCATGACTTCGTGGCTGGTAAAAAGGGACAGACGCTAAAGAGGCAGGCGACATCAAAAGGATGACAAACAAATGAATTAAGCAAGTGTGAAGAGAGGCAACTAACTCCCTTTATGGCCCTTATGCATAACAGCTATGCAAGCTGATAAGTTGTCAGAAAGATAACTAAGATTTTTATTTATGAAATGTCAAATATGTTCACTTTTACTAGGGAATTAGAACTAAAAACTGTAAGATTAAAAACACAATGTTCCTACCTGAATAATAAATGAGCATAATTTCACAAATAAAATGGGGAGCAACAGAAGGTGTGAGAAATGTAACTGGGATGGATGGATGTAACTGGGACAGAGAAAGAAATAGAGAGATAGACGGATAGAAGAGAACAGGACAGCTGGTGTCTGCCCAGAGGATCGCCGAATTAAAGGGATTTAAAGGGAAGAAGCTGCACTGGTGCTCTGGAGAGGGGGAAAAAACTCCTAGTGTGCTCTCTTCTTTGCTCCTACTTAATACTATGAACAGGAGTGACAGGACTGAATAATATCCTTGGATTATTATGGCCCCCAGAAGTATTTGGACACACTCAAAAAAAGCCATACCAAGTGGCATTTATTGTACAGAAATATAGTGCAAACAAACCTTTCAAGAAAACGGTTTACTAGATTTTTAAGTGGTAGGCATACTGTTTAAAATGTAGACAAAAAATATTGTGGCACTTTCTGGTCACATGAACATACGTCCATACTTAATGTGATGAATAACACTTGTGGTTACTCTGTTAGGATGCCTGTGTGAACTTGAAGGGAATTGACTTCACACTTCTACAAAAAGTCACTCTTACATCACCAACTGTTTAAAAGTAATTGCAAAAATTTCTCAGAAAAGTGCTTTTAGTACAGTAAATGTAAAAGTGGGCTTTTCCAATTTTAAGTGGAGAAAAAAAAACACTATGCAAATACTTTTTGGGTCCACTGTATACACGTTAAGTGTTAGTCATATGAGTTTTAACACTTAACATTTATTTACACTGAAAATACTAACCTGCCAGACGGTTGTTGACCAGGTTGTGGTGAGACCAAAGCCAAAGGACAGCGGTGGACAGCGAGGTCACATGATCCATGCTCTCTTGGGCCATACTTTCAAAGTGAGTTGCACATGACCTGCACCCGAAAAAGCTGCTGACATAACTTCTCATCGCCTGCAACACGTCCTGAGGGTCTGAGATCAAGAGAGAGAAAGAGAAGAAAGTAAAGAGGAAATGGTCAAAAAAAGGAAGTTTAAAAAAAAAGAATGAAAGTGCCATTGCAAGAAAAGAAGCACTGCCAACTTCCAGCGTATGAAATGTCAAACTATTAATATATTATAATATCATGCATTAATAATATAATAATAAATACATCTTTATTGATATATGATATAATATGTGTATTACAGTAATTTAATCACTTATTAGAGTATAAATAATGAAAAACTTCTAACAAGGCATAATTCTACAATAACAGCTTCATAAAAAAATATACTAAAGTTCATAATACCATAATATTTGACCTTCTGTGTATCTTCACAAGCAAATAGTTAAATATCCAGTAATCGATCCAAAAATTTAGTAACCTATTAATTCAGACACACAACATTCAACTAACTAACTAACCTCTGGGCCCCTGATTAATTTACACTAATTCTTGAGTGAGTATCTATTGTCTCAACACAACACATTCTGAGGACAAGTCACTGCAGTTACCAGGAGAGGTAGACAGGTCAGTTCTGACCCCGAATACTCTTTTAGTGTTGTGGTTAGTACACTTCTTTCTTTCTGTGTTTAGCTGGTGGACATAATCCAGAGCATTGCCAGTGGACAGATGGACACCCCGTCTCTGGCCTTCCATCTGCAGGTTACGTGACCCCCCTCCACCCGCTCAAACAAACACAAACACGCATCCACACACAGATGCCCCCTCCGCTTCTCTTCCGTCCCACTGTAAGCTGCTGGATTAAGTGTGAGTGGAGAAGCTGTGTTCACCGGGTCTTATATTAACCCTTCAGATTCCAATAATCTAAACAAATCCCTCTTTTCTACCTACACACAATTACTTTTCCAGCAGCAAAACAAGGCCTAAGAATAACAGCGACACACTGGTTTCCTGGAACATGACACTCTTGTGTATATTTGCATGGGGCGAAGATGGATTTTTCAACAAAAAGCACTATAAACATGCAAGAGGAATGCACAGACGGCCACACACAGCCCAGTACAGATGCACGTCGGCCTTCTTTACACAACAGACAGGGCTCATCCATCTCAAAAAAGCCTTGAAGGTTGTGACACAGGGCAGCTGATGGCAGCTCTTGAGGTCAACAGCAGGCCAAGATGGGCCACAGAATTCAGTCTGAGCTTCATTAGACCACTTACAGTACACAAGTCTGAAATATGTAAGGTCTATAGAAGATACAAACACACACAAAAAAAATCAAAGAGAAACAAATCAGACTGTGCGACCTGATGTTTCATTGATTTGTTCTTCTCAGCACATTACATCTCTAAAAGATGATGTTGCTTTTTAAAAGGCGGAAATCATTAAAACGTCATGAAGTCAAAATTGATATTTTTTTACTTTAATACATTCACATTTACATTTATGTATTTGGCATTTGATGCTTTTAAACAAATCATTACATTGCATTCATGGTATACAATTTAATCAGTTTCCTGGGAATCAAACCAATGTTTTGGTGCGCTCTACTGAGCTACAGGAACACGGTTTCTTACACTAGTGCGTTTTTGTTTTAAAATGCATAACTTTTGCTACAGTTACGCCTGCCGTTTACACAACTTCGGCATTTTTGACACTTGAAAATAGAGACTTCCAAAATAAAAAAGCAGACCCCATTTTAGTTTGAAAACTCGAGAGGTTGCGTTTCAGTGAAACGGACAAAAATGGAGAACTTTGAAAATGATGGCGTGGTTGCCCACATTCACTCAGCGTATCCTTGATGACCGTGCAAACAAATAACATCATGCTCATTGTTTTACCTGCATCTATGGTCATGTGACATGCATTTTTGGTTGTGTAGTGTGGACGGAGTTCGTTTCTGAAACAGTGAAAACACCAGTGTAGACGAGGATCGTTTTCATTTTAAAAAGCCTTTTTTTTTAAACTAAAACGCAGTATACACAGGCTTATTGTAGACATCAGTGCATATTACGGCAAATATTACGGCAAATTCTTTCATCAAAAGTATTAAACAACCTTCCTTTTTGACCATGTTTACTTCACAGTCTTTCACAGCTGACTGCAAATTGTGGTATAGAACAGACACTTTTCACATTAATATGAATTCCCAATGAATAACATTAAGTCTTGCCGCTTTTTTCTCATTTAATACTCTGTTTCACTCTGATATATATCATATTATAGAAGAAATATGGGTGGCGGATGCCATTTCACTACCACAAGCTTGTAGGTTTGCGTCAAGAAAAGAAGGAAGCATTTACTAAATAACTAACAGTCTAGTTAAGGTGCTGTGCACACTAATAGTACCTGGGCTGGACATTTCTTTAGCCTGCACCGTGAGCACATGGAAGAGGGTCCAAACAGCGCAGGGATATCCACGGAAATGGGCTTGAGATCCCTGGCAGCCCACCCACTGTACACCCTCAGGCAACACCGCGTCACTCGTCTAAAAGCACACACACATACAAACATGCAGTCTCAATTGACTTGCGTTTCACTTAAACAACAAGAATCAATTGAAGTCAATCAATTTTCCTTTCAGTCACTCTTCAAATGAAGTGAGGTGGATACTGCAATTGAAACCGGTATGGCTGTTATAAGAAATAAAACCTCTTCAGGGATCATTTTCAATTATATTTCACTTCATGCATAATTAAAAGCCCATATCAAACAGCATTAAACTCTTTGGCCCGTTTTGGAATTAATCCAGATCTCCCATTGGTTAGTCTCCTGTGCAGAGTCACTCAGCAGTTGATTGGTGGGTGTGTCTATAAGAGGCGATGATCTGGATGACACCAGCCCTTTTCCTTATGGGACACCTTCCTACTTCCTCATTGATTCATTGATTGGGTGGCTAAAAGCTAATGATGTCACTAACTGCTTCTTGTGTATGTTTGTGTGTGTAGCCATGCAAGAACAGTATTATGACAGCATCATAAAATCTTGTTCAATCAAAAATGAAAATTCTGTCATTTACTCTCTTTGACTTACTTTCTTCACAAAAGAAGATATTTAAAAAAATGTCTCAGTGTCTTTTGTCCATATAATGAAAGTCAATGGAGTCCAATGTGTTTTGGACCCCACTGACTTTCATCGTATGGGCAAAAACAGTTGAAACATTCTTCCAAATAGCTTGTGTTCTGCATTATTCTGCAGGCTAGATATGATGTTGAATGCCATTGCTTGAAATGGTTTAAATAGGTCGAATATATGTTTTAATAAATTTAAATGAGTGACAGCATCCCAATACACTGACCTCATGACCCAAGTCTAAGTGGAGAAATGCTTACGTCAAGGTATTGACAAACTCAGGTACCTTTTCAAATAAATGCGGTACTTTGCTATATCAAATGTCTGGTTGTCAAAATTCTCATTCATCATTTCTAATATCATTTATAGTCATAAAATAAAAAAATGTATGAAAAAAAATTAAAAAACATAAGCTCTTTCTGAGATATTCTGCTCAGGTAAGCTTGTCTAACCTGTACAGTGTTGTCCAGGACATCTCTAAAATCACTGTATTTGATCTCCAACCCCTTCTGTAGTTGTAACCAGCTGTCCACCGTGTTCAGTGCACTCTTTACAGATGGACGACCTGGGAAATACTACACAAACAAAACAAGCACATAATCACATACACAGTCAAACACTTGTGTTTGGGACCAGGCTAGGCTAAAACATCTCATTATTTACATAAGTCCTTTTAAACCTAATAAATGTGACAGCTATTTCTGCAGCACCAGTAGCTGTTGTCAAATGGTGAGATCACTAGATTCGCTAATGTGCTACTAGAAGACGCTAAGTGACAGTGAAAATGCACACTGCAATGCTCTGAAGATTTACAGTCAGGGAAAGCAGTGAGAAAATGCCCCTTTAAAGATGAATATATATTTATCACAGTTTCAGGACACATTAGTCATTATAAAATGTTGGTAATAATAATAATAATACATTACTATTAGTATTGTGATTATTATTATTATTCATTACACTTCAAACATTAAAAATATAACAACAATAATAATTATTATTATTATTGTTATTATTATTTATTAGGCAATCATTCTTGATTATTATTTCTTGTTCAAATATATTGTGTTCATTGTTTCTTTGGTTTAAAACAGCTTCAAATAATGTATTATTTACTAATAATGTTCATCATCATCATTATTATTATTATTATTATTTCATGACACATTAACAATTAAAAGTATAAATATTCCATGACCAATTAATCAATTATTATTATTATTATATTAAAATTTGTTTTTTTAAATGAAAAAACAAAAACAAAGAACACAAATAACAACATAGAATGAATTAATGAGTTAAAATATTAAGTTTTCATTGTTCTTTAGTACTAAAAAGCAACACGGAATTTGCTATTGGTAAACACGCTTCTTTCTTATACCAGTGCAACTTTAATAGTGTTAAAGAATGTGTTTGTGTGGAAGTCTCTGGAAGCGCAGTGAAGTAATGACCAGCCTGAGCCATGTGGCACGAGGGAATGGACAGATTCAATGGCCCTGGACGGATGCCAGTGCTGACCTTACAATTCTGTGTCTGAGCTGGGTCCACAAAGCCAACGCTAACACTCCGTCACGGCCCCATAAACACAGCCACATTAGTGCAGGCCAAGGCCTGTGTGTGTGTGTGTGTGTGTGTGTGTTTGTGGGGAGGCTCCACAGGATCCCAGAGGTGCACCTTTCTTTGATTTGTGCTCTTGCGTCTTTTCAATTTTCCTGTGGCCATCTGTTCAGCATGGTGCGGCCTTCTATTCATCACCCTCTAACAGGATCTCTATTAAAACGCAGCTCACTTAAAAAGGCCTTGCGGAGATTTACTTAACCCCAACGCCCCACTCCATTCTGATTTGTTTCCTTAATCTGGGAGATTCAGCCATTGAGAACGCAGCCAAGGCGGAAAGCTAATCAGAGCTGCAGGTGGGAAAAGGAGAAAGTCTCTAGTCTAGTCCTTCTCTGAGTGTGTGTGTGTGTGTGTGTCATTGAATAGATCTGTGTGCTGGTCTGGCCTCTAACTAGTGTGAAAAGCTCATTACCAGGCCTGGATGTTGAAGAGAGTAATCTGGGATTGCTCATAAAAAAGGCATTGTGCAAAACTAGGTGAAAACTCTGTTCTGAATCACTGCAAATCAAAACAACAAAGGCGATGTGAATAACTCTGTTCTGGCAGCTAGTGAATGAAAGGCCGTGCAATCATTCTGTTATACTGTGAGGTCTCTTTAAGAGTTGCAAGAAAAAGTAAACAGACAAATCATGATAGACTCTATATTTGAGCTGGTTAACACTGTAAAGGAGAACTAAAAGTGTGATTTGAAGAAAGACAAGAATGCTGTGAACTGGCTCACACACTTTAATATACACCGTCCTCAAAGTATTTAGACACTCGGGCAAGACTTATACTACATATACTACCGTTTAAGGGTTTGGAGGTCAAGTAAGATATTTTTTTTGAAAGGATGCCTTAATTTGATTAATTTTATGAAAAGTGAGAGTAAATATATTTATGTCACAAAAGATTCTATTTCAAATCAATGCTATTCTTTTAAGCCTTCTATTAATGAAAGAACCCTGCATAAAGGATTCCACAAACATATTAAGCAGTATGTTTTCAACATGAATAATAAGAAATGTTTCTTGAACACCAAATCAGCATATTGAGACTGGGAGTGATGATACTGTAAATTCAGCTTTGCCATCGCAGGAATACATTACGTTAAAATACATTAAAATAAAAGTTAACAACTCATAATATTTCACATTATTCGTTTTTATTTCAAATAAATATAGTGATCATCAAAAAAAAAATCTTTCCAACCCCAAACTTCTGAACGGTAGTGTAAAATGTATGCATGCCATTGCATTATATATCAAAATATCAAACAAGTCGCATTAACTTCAGAGAAATATCACAAATGCAATTTTTACTTTTTAATCAATGTTTGTTTTAAATTACAAAATGGTAGCAGGTCACAATAAAGTTCAATTAGCTAACACAGTTATCTTGAAATAGTGATGAACAATACTCATACAACATTTATTCATTAGGTTAATGTTAAATTCTACATATATTAATACATAAAGCAAGGTGTATAAATTAAAATTAATGTATTATACTACTGAACACAAATTCACAATCAGGAACAGTGCATTTAAAAATTAACACTGACCTAGATTCATAAATGCTGTCAATACTGTCACTTTGTTAGTTCATGAAACCTAATGCATTAAATAATAATAAAGAATTTAACCTTATTGTACAGTTGTTTTGTTATTGCATTTTGGTTGTCAAAATGTGTTGAACTACACCTATGTGAACTTGAGGGGAACTGACTTCACACATCTACGAAAAATTGGACCCAGTTTGTTAACGTTAATAGCAAAAATGGCTCTAAAAAGTCATTTGTTTGCAGATGCCAAGATACTTTGCTATCTAATGCAATTGCGTTGAGACTTTTTAAGTCTTTTTAAGACTTGAGTGTCTTAATACTGTTAGTGTCTGCTGTAGTGTTTATCTTTTCATGAAAAGACAATGTTTTCTGAGACTCTCTGTTATTCAGACAGTTTTTCCAACAGTACACTGTCAATCATGCTGTGTAAGAGTATATATAGCCTCTGCATATTCCATCTACCAAAGCAAGGATATAGATCACTAACCACAAACAGCCCTTTCCAATCACGGTCCTTACTGATTCAGCCCCCCACCCCCTGCTCTCCCTTCTTCCTCCCCTTCGGACCATGACAATCCACTTCACCCTAGCAATATGTCATCTCCAATCCGATTAGTATCAGCATTCGAGAAAACCACAGTCTCTCTCTCTCTCTCTGCAGAGGTTCAAAAGAGAAGGCATCTGTCGGCCCAGCCCTGAAGAAGACCCCTGTTTAATCTCACCCTCTGGGACACATATACAAGTGGGCCATGTAAAAGCCATCTAAACTGTTTCCCTGTTATCACAGCACTACCCAACAGCAGGTGCTAGTTGTCCACCAACATAGGGGTCTCTCAAAGTTGTTAGAATGAAAACAGGAAATGCAGAGTCAGTCATTTAGGACACCATGGCCTCGGATAAAAGATAGAGTCACGGCTGACTCTGGACCTCAAATTGCCTTCTAAATCCTTGCTTTATTCTCTCCCTCTTGCGTGGCAGGAAGCCTCTTTCAAGAAAGCAGGATAAAGATGGGTAATCCTAAAACCTCTTTGTAATGCTCTCATGTCTCCAAGATCCACTCTTTTAATCCTGAAATACATGTTCTGATTCATACAAATCCAGATTGTGCTGCAAACCCAGATACGTTGAGCAATAGCGTGACCGAGGAAAACATTTTGCATCAAACTCCACCAGTATATTTACTATTTAGTACTGGTCATAACATGAATTCATTGCATTTTGTTCATCTATGCTCATAATTTGAGATTTTAGGTAAAAACACACACATATATACACACAAATGTATATAATTATATATCTATCTATATATATATACACCACACATCTACATACACACACACACGTGTATGTGTATGTGTATGTATATACCATACATACACTAAAAACCATACATTTTAAACCTACTTGTGTGTGTGTGTGATGTATGTGTGTCCACACTCTTCACCACCCAACACGTTTGTTTCTGTGAACTTGTGGGGACGTTCTAACTTCTACTCATTATACAGACCAACATTATTGTTTTTTTTTACTGTATTTTTGATTAATTGATTAATTATTATTATTTTTTAAATCTTACTGACCCCAAACTTTTGAATGGGACTGTAAACAATAAGTCTATTTTTCCCCTGTGGGCTCCTGGTGCAGGAGAAGGTTTCAGGATTGCTAGGGCAGTTTGTGACATTCACAGGATTATCCCATTACATCAGTCTGCCTGCATTCTAAGCATCTTAATCTAAAGTACCAAACCTGTAAGCAAATAACTGTTGTTGTTTGCATCAAGCATGTACAGTCTCAGTCAGAACACTTGAGTTTGTGTGTGTGTGTGTGTGTGTGTGCTTGTTCCTCCATGCCACCATTAATCTCTCCATGCTTTGCTTTAGTGGGGTTAAACACTTCCTCTTCACAGAGTGTCAATTAATGCAGCCAACGTGTCTGTTTAACAAGGCAGCTCAAAAGAGCAAGCCAAAAACAGCAAGGACACTTTGAAGAGGCCCAGCAAAGGCTGGAATACCAGAGGGAGCCGAGAATATTGACAAAACTAACCACAGTTAATGGGAAGCTTGCCCAGGGCCCCTGCCACTCCTCCAGGCATCTGTGTAGACCTTCCCCAGAGAGCCCTAAATAATCAGAGAGATTGGCAGAGCTACGCTGGACCGATGCAAAGCCAGCGAAAGGTCATTGTCTCAGACCTCATCAAAGAGATCCATGGCACGCATCTGATCTAGTAGAGCATGGCTCAGTAGAGAACATACAGGGAATAGAGAACTGAGTGAATCTGAAAAAATTAGTTTTAAATTAGTAATTTAATATTTTGTAATACAAATAAAAAAAAACATGAATAATATAATATGATATATATATACACACACACACACACATATACAGTATACACACACACATATATATATACAATTTAAAATATAGTTATAAGCTTTTTATATGCGTGCGGTTTTTTTTGAAGATTAGCAATCCCAGCCTAAATCATTTTCAAAAAGTAAAAAATAATATGCTAAAAACAAATGAGTCGAACAAATCCTTTAAAATGAAAAGAAAATGAAAAAGGATGTGACAGAACAGAACATCACAGAAGTGAACAGGAATATCTTGGATGTGTCCTTAAATGTCAGAAATTAATCTAAACAACCTTCGCAGTTTTGTAACCTGCTGCTATGTAAATATTTTCAGCAATATTTCAATTGCTGTACCATGTTTGTCACAAGTACTGATATATTTTCACCCTGAATCACCCATATGACCATATGTTGTACTTTCTAAAACCTGACTGATCTTACAATATCATTCAAGACTACAGACACTGAAAATCTCGATGAGAAGGCTTAAAAAAACACATCTTGGATTGAAATGTTCAGTGTATCTCCCTCTAGTGGTTTGCTTTGTGAACTGACTAGGCTGATACAGATGCCATGATATAAAAGAATTCAAGTGGATATTTAATGTGTGTGTGTGTGTGTGTATTGATGTAACTCACCTTAGCCAGTACATTTATGTACTTTTTGAGTGCAATCAGATCATCTCCACTGATGCTGATATGTCCAGACAGCTCTACACGCAGAGAGTAATGCAGCGCTGATTCCAAATCAGACATATAAACGCGTGTCCTACATGAATGCACACAAAAATGTATGTAGGATTACAACTGTGCACCACTTAAATCATGAGAGAGTCCACATGATTCAGTAAACCATTGTTAAGACTTCAGCTACAATAGATCATTACTGAATAAAACATTATTACATTCTGCAACACTTAAATAAAACGTTGATTAATAAATGTTCAAGTATGGCCATATTTGAATATTCATGAACTACTGATCTGTTAAGTGTAATAAGACTTATCAAAAATACTTGCAAAATTGAAATCCTCTAACATTTCAGTGAATTTATCTTATGTAAATAATTGTTACATTAATTGCATTTACATTTATGCATTTGGTAGACGCTTATATCTAAAGCGACTGACGTTACATTGCATTACAAAGTATCCATTTGATCATTTCATGCATTTCCTGGGAAATGAACCCATGACCTTGGCGTTGCTAGCGCCATGCTTTACTGTTTGAGCTACAAGAATGCACTGAATTTAAATGATGCATCAATATGTAAAATAAATCTAACTGTGAAATTAAAATGACTAAGTATGTCAGTTTGTGTGCACTAACTTGTTAAATGGCCTCCAGTCCGGTAGAGTTGAGTTCTTGATAGGATCAGTGATGGGAATCTGGGGTTTGCCTCGTAGCACTAACCCCTGGGCAACTCTGTGAGGGGTATGAGTCAAAGGTACGGCTCCATTAAGTCTATGATGGAGGAGCAGAAAAGAAAGAGGACGCGGTGAGGCGACAACCACTAACATAAACCTAGTGTGAATCTTTGGTCGCGGTGAAAAAGAATAGTTGTCGCTGCTTGGCGTTCAGCAGATATCTCCAAAATGGCCGCTGCGGTGGGACTGGAAGAGACACAGAGGAGACGAATGTTTAAATAAGTCGTTTATGTCGTTTCCAAACCTTGAAAGCCATATGATGCGATTTCTTTTTCCTTCTTGGAGTGTTACAAGCAACTTGGGGCAATAAAGAGCTCTGAATTTGCAAAGGATTAAAGTCTCAATCCAAAGAGATAGTCTTTATAAAAGTTACGAGTCAGCCACACCTACCTAAAACAGATCGTTCTAACACACCCCACATGTCTACATCACTATGTGGAAAATTAGCATAATGCCGCCCAAATGTTCAAGCAAAAAAAAGAAGGCGTAACTTTTATTCTAGCTGTGTATTGTTGCTGCTGCCATGTCGTGAAGGTGCTGTGTGTTTCTTTGTGAAAGCGAAACTACTTTGTTTGGCCTTCCAAAAGAGGACGATATCCTCTTCGTCATGCCTGGAGCTGATCCGTGCTGGTCACTGAGGGAATACATCAACTTAGTGCTGTGGATCGCCGGCACATTTTATGGAGGACTGTTTACTGATCCTGGGAGAGTAACGTTAGACTAAAATGCCGGCAGTTGACTCGTATGATTTCTTTTATCATTTGCCACTGATGATTCAAAAGCGAGTTTTGGGCAGTGTGGAGTAGCACTTGTTGTTTGTCATTTCTCCGATCACAAATGCAGACAGGGATTTATGTTTACGCGATACGCAATGCGTAAAAACACATTATAAGTCATTATAATCAGTAATTATGTCCCCACTGGATGCAACAAATGCCTCGTTTGTAATGGGTTTTAATGTTTTTGTCTCGTCGCTCCGGCTGGGACACGCCATCACAGTATGTGAGGGGCATAACATTTCCGTCACACGCTTGAGGTATTCGGCCAATCACAACGCACTGGATAGCTGGCCAATCACAGCACACCTCGCTTTTTCAGAAAGATGAGCTTTGTAAAAATCGACGTGTTTCAAAAAGGCGGGGCATAGAGGAGAAACAATAATGTACAGTATGTGGAAAATAATGTGGGCTTTTTTTTACTTTAAACCGCATAAACACATTTCATTACACCAAATACACAAAATAATGTTCTTTTTAGCAGCATCATATGACCCCTTTAAGATATTTTGGATGAAAACCAGGAGGCTTGTGACTGTCCCATTGACTGCCAAGTAAATTACACTGTCAAGGTCCATAAAAGAATGAAAGACATCGTCAGAATAGTCCATCTGCCATCAGTGGTTCAACCGTAACATGGGGGCAAGTGATTAACGACAAAATTTTCATTTTGGGGTGGAGTATCCCTTTAAGGTTTGGGTCTGGATTAGAGTCGAGTAAGGGTAGAGACAGTCACTCTACATCCAAATATACCTACTTCCCTACAATATAGTATGCAAAAGTAGTATGTCAGTGTTTATAAAACAGTAGATGAAATTTGAACTAGCACACACAACGTGATAGATGTAGCATGTCCGGATTGCATTCAAATTAGATGCATACTTACAGAACATAACGGGTCAAGAAATACATTCTTTATCAGATGCATTACATACTTTGATAGTGTGTGATTTTGGACATAGCTTTAAAGTTACAGCTGGTAGTAGAGTTATAGACAGGAAGTGAGGGGAAATAATTTGCGACTAGAGAGATCAATATATTAGACAGGCAGATTAATCAACTGTTGTTTGAACATTTTAGATTTGTTGTTTAGTTCATATTTTGAATTTCACAGAAATTCTCATAATGAGGGACAAAACAGGGTACCCTTACTTTTGCTGAATAACTGAAGTATCACTTTGCCTTGGTGTCAATCCAAAAATATACTGACAGCCTTATGGATGGATGAAAAAAGCACTAGTATTTTTCAGTATAAATTTCAGATTTCATATTACTTCATATAACGTGAATTTTAAGTAATTATTTCCAAAATAAATAAAATATTAACAAACAATAAACAAGTCAATGAATGGAGTGGTACAGAAATGACAATGTTGCGCTTACAGTATAAGTGTTCATTTAATTTTTATACCGTTCAATTTTTCAAAAGTCTCTCATGCTCACTAAGACTTCATTTATTTTATTAAATATTATATATATCATACATATATATGAAAAATGTCTTAATATTTGTGGATTTTTTAGGATTCTTAAAAAATTAATAGAAAGTTCAGAAGAACAACATTAATTTTAAATTGAAATATTTTGTAACAACAGTCTTTTACTGTCAATTTTGACAATATAAGCCTTATTGCTGAAAAAAGTAGTACTTAAATAAATAAGTCACAATTTAAGGTCCAATTCTCACTATTAACTAAGTATTAACTAGGACTTTTGCCTCCAAATTTGCTACTTATTAATAAAATTCTGTCCTATCTACACATTAGTCGTCTGATGTCCGGTGTTCCCTTCTTTTCCTGTATTCTGTCTGACATTATCCTCTGTATAATTGGTTGATGTTATCTTCACCTATTGGATGTTTATTGTAAAGTTTCCTTGAGCTCTGGAAAGGTGCTATATAAATAAAAATAGAACGTATTAATAGTTCGTAAGGTAGTTGTTAAGTTTAGGTATGTTATGTAAACTATGGTCATGCAGAATAAGCTATTAATATGTGATTTATAAGTACTAATAAGCAGACAAAATGCTAGTAATATACATGCTAATAAGCAACTAGTTAATAGTGAGAATTGGTCTCTAAACCAAAGTGTTGCCAAAAAATCTTACTGATCCTACTTTATTAATTGGCTTTATATCCGCCATTGAGCCAATACAGTCTATCAGTATTGGACACTGATATACTCATATTTGCAAACCACTATTTCACTAAGTTAGATGCGTTTTTGAGACGGTAACCTTTTTTAACAATTCTAGAAATTATCTCCCATGTCTCTCATCTCCTGTTTTCTACTATCATCTATTCACCTTTCTTCCTCAGATGAACAGATGGTGGGTGTGGTGTGCTGATGAGAAGTCATTACTGATCATTACCCTCTTCACTAACCCTGTCAATCAAACACCACTGCGCATTCCTGTGTCTCCAGCACAGGACGACACACACTCCCTCATCTACCCAAGCTTCAATCAATCCTCACCGGAGAGATGGGGCGAAGCTTGAGGTCTGACGGCACGCTTCTGAGACCACCAGGACCCGAGATGGTGGAGATAGCATGTGTGTTTATGTTTTTGAGCATGCTACACGAGATCAATCACGCATTCAGACCTGACGGGACGCCATCTGTTGCTCTGCAGAGCAGGGACTGCTTGGCAGGTGAAACGCAGAAAAGGAGCACCATTGTTTCGCCGTAGAAGATTAAAAACCCCCTCAACACACCCATGCACACCATCAAGCAGGACAGAAACAACATAAACCAACCATAAATCATTTCTCTTTTGCATTTGTCATCTAAAGGGCCCCACAACCATGCCAAGTTATTTTTCTCAAATAAGCATAACAAAGCCAGCGAACCTCTGATTTATGCTCCTGGTTAGAAATGATTATGAAAGCTCTGTGATCTTGAATAATTGCATGTATTAAAATTCTGTTGTCTCATTAACATGGCCAGATGTTGCGGGATTTTTCCTGCAATGGCTAATGATCATAAAACTGAGAAGACGAGATCAGGCAAATGCTAAATGCTTAATTCTAAGAATCTACGAGTAAAATGCCTCGGCTCTAACTCATGTTAATGCACTATGAAAGAGAGATTAAAGGTGAACCGTGTAATTTCAGTCCCTCCAATACAAGTCTATGGGATTTTTTTCAGCAGTTTTATCAAACACCAGGCCAAAATCTTAAGTCTTGCACCCTTTAATATGATAGTTTTAAGTATGAGCTTTATTAAAAGTGATAAGCATTAGCTAAAGCTAAACATTAGTTTTCAAACATCCCAAATACTTCTCTTGTCTTATGAATTTTTTTTTTCCCGAAATTATCTACGCATCGGGTTTAATTCATGATTTATTGTAAAATATAGTCCTGAAAAATCAATGACATCAGTCTGAAGTATTATATCTGCTACAGGGCCATATGAAGGAAATTAAACACTTACACTTTGAGTCTAGAGATATTTCCCGATGAGTTGTACAGGTAACATGAAGGAAAATCGGTCACACCAAACCTGGACACCAAACTTGTCTCTGTGTCCAAAACCCTGCGCACAGCTATGTTTTCATAATGCAACAAATCCAATGTCACCTAAAAAAAACACAAAAAAATTCAAATGTCATGTAAAAAAAAAAAGAATAGGTGACAGAATGTATATCTAAAATATACATTTTGTACAGATAAATCCTACTCAACAAAAGTTGTGTATTTTCTCAAAGTCTTAGCTAAAAAAACTTAGCTAAAATATCTTTGAAGCTTGAGAATGCATGGGAAATTGTAATTGCATGGGGGGAAAAAAAACTATGAATAAATTCATCAGAATCTTTTGTTTTGTGTTCCATGAAAAGAATTTGGGCTTGGAACAACATGGTGAATAAATTACAACATTTTCATTTTTGTGTGAATTATTCCTTTAAATCATCCATGTGTAAACTGATCTCACCTCTCTCCCCACGTAGGAGTCTTTACTCTCAAACACAAGAGCGAGGAGCTTCACATTGTTGGTCTGAAAGAAGTTGTCTATCTCTGCCTCACTGTCAAGAGAAAAAAAAGATTAGATTCAAATTAGTCGAGATAATGTAATGCAAACCATCAATAATGAGTACATGGTCTGACTGTAGAGTTTACTCATATGCTAGGGAGTTTACTAAAAGTAAGTTTTGAGCCTTGAACTAAAACATACTTTAAATATGATGCATTTTTTCTGAAATTAATAAAAACACTCCTGTGTAAATTATTTGACACTTCTGTGCTTTATTTCTTTTTGGCTCTCATAAGACATTTTTAGCATTTCCTGCAATGATTTGACAGATGACACCAAAAAAGAAAAAAATAAGATACAAATCAAGTATATGGCGTGTCCTTTTATTTCCCTATTTGAGCGAACTTTTGAACAGCAGCTTTGACTAAAAGCAAACAAAACCAACATGCTCGCTGACCGTTACAAGCAAGCACTATTTACATTCAGAACTGATACATCAGCAAACAGATGATGAAAGATGACATCCAAACCTTTAAGATTTCAAGTGCAAATTAAAACAAAGATATGCTTTTAAACAAGTTGAAAAGTGTGTGGACATTGTGTTCTAACCTAGCTGTCTCTAAAGGTGGACAAGCAGGTGGCCAAGTCTCATTGTGCATCTCCAACTTATTGATAATGTAGTGACGAAGGCCTCTCTCATCCCTCGAAAATCCTATATGAACATTTAAAAACATGCTCATACATAAACAAAGGAAAGTACATCACAAGTAAACATCAAAGATCTTTATTAAGTGGCTAAGAATTGGATGAAATGGAATAGTTCACCTGAAAATGTCAACTTATAGTAGAGGCCAGATTTACTAAACAGGGCAAATCAGCGTTAGACTGCAATCCCATAAAAGTGCCAATGGGAGTGGAAACGCTTCCAAATGCATATGCAACAAAGTCAATGTGTCTATGCCTTTTCATTACTTTTTTTTCCCCCACTACTTGTCTTTAGTAAACCCTGACAACAGGAAAAGGGGGGTTTGTGCTAATGCAAGCTGTTAGTAAATCTGGTCCGTTTTGCACACAAACCTATCATATGACTTCGGAATCTGAATAATAATTGGAATATAGTGTATGATACTATTTTGAGGCTTGACAGTCAAGGTTGTGCTACAGATAATCAATAGTCATCACATTGACAGGCTGGGTTGTAAATGTTCTGTCATGCTTTCTTTTAATCAGTCAGTAAAATCTTAACTGTTAGTATTTTTAATGCAACATATCACAAGAACTTCTGTAGCAAGAGCTCATTTGTCAGCATCTTGGCTTTTATTTTTATTTTGCAATCGCAGTGTGAAAAAGACAACAGTTGCTGCAGTCTTGCAATCAACCGATTTAATGACCAATAGCCCAGAAGTTATTTGGCTTGACTACATTCTCTCCCCAAAGCATCTGTCTCCCAATCTATTTTGGCTGGAATGGTTTAAAACTTTATTTTCTTCACTTCTAATCCCTATTTCCATCCTCAATTGTAGGAATTCTTAAACTAAACAGAGCAGATACTGTACCTTCTTTAACAATCAAATTGTTGGAATTTATAGAAGATATATAGAATATATGTTTTTAAATTCTGTATATTTTAACAGCATCATCAATCATTGAGGGTGTGTAAACAATGAGAGAAATCTTTTAATTTTGGGGTGAACTATTCCGGCTTTAAGGACACACTGGAATAAATAAAGACACATTTTTACCTCTGAATTCCTGGCCCCTGGACTTGCTGCTTGAATAAGCAGGGAAGAACTGAGAAAGACAGAAGGAGATCAGTAACGATGCTACTTGAGCCCTTCACATCAGTTGCATGCCTGCAGAGCCTCATTGACAGCTTTAGTCAACAGCTCTTTCTCTTACCCCCTTAAAATTCATCAAAGCTGTGGAAGAATTTCACTCTGTTCCTTCATAAGACTTTATTTTACAAGACAAGAACACAAAACTAGACTAACAAAATCCAGATACAAAAAAAACACCCAAATAGCGAAGGAACATATCATAATTCAAGGAATGGCAACAGTTAAATGTTTATGTAGAGAAAGGACAAAGAACTGACAGATTCAGTTACATCAGTTCGTCCCTCTGGCTTCAGCATAGCCTGTACCCATATAGTGCATGACTGAACAAAGAACAGTTATTCATGAATAAAATGGATTCATCTGTGTGGAAAAAACTCACAAGTCATGCTTTTTGTGCTCAGCAGAGGGCCTCATTCATGAAACACAAGCAGAATGAATTTACGTGTAAATCATTTGTCACTGCATCAACAATTTACATAAGAATGGTTTTATGAAAAATATACACACATTTTTTTCTCCTCATATTTCACAAACAAGGACCAATAAATGCAGTCAACCATTTTGAAAGATGATTTAATATCTTTATTTCCATTTATGGCCAATTTGACTACACACACAAATTTACTAAATTAACTGTATAATAATTTTTTACTGCTGATCACATAGGGTTATTCGGAAGATAAAATTGTATTGCTCAGGTGTTGCTTGCATTTTCAGAGCTCAGAGGACATTTCATCCAAGTATTAGCTTTTTCTTAAATGTTTCAATTCCAGTTGTATAAAATAAACATTGCATAAAACAGAAAATTATGAAATATCACTACCGTTCAAAAGTTTGGTCTTGATTTGTTAATGCTTTTGAAAGAAGATTCTTATGCTTAACAAGGGTGCATTTATTTGATTATATATATACATGGTAAAATAGCGTGAAATATTATTACCATAAAAAAAACCTTTTCTATTTGAATATTTTTTTATGCAATTTATTCATGTGATGGTAAATCTGAATTTTCATCAGCCATTACTCCAGTCTTCAGTGTCACATGACCCTTCAGAACCCATTACAATTGATTTGAAGCTCAAGAAACATTTCTTACTATTATCAATGTAGAAAACAGTTGTGCCTGCAATAGTACAGGCCTCTTTGATAAATAGAAAGTTCACAAGAACAGCATTTATTTCAAATAGAAATATTTATAAACATATTTAGTGTCACTTTTGATCAATTTAATGCATCCTTGGTGACAAAAAAATAATTAAGAACCCCAAACCTTTGAATGGTAGTAAATATACTATAAAATGTTATTTTACATAATATGAATTAATGAGAAATATTAGATTCAATGGAACATGTTTCCATTCATAATTTAAATCTCAGATTTGTTATTGCAGAATCTCATCACAAATAGTTGAGATCACTTCTGAAACTCTGGAGGTGAAATTACTGGGGTTTGTTTCTTAGGAGGAAAAGTTTCCATTTAATCACATTGCTTGCTAGTTGCTACGACTGAGAAATTAAAAACATTTGTGGGTTTTCTTTCCTACAGGGAAACAAACGTTGAACTATAATTATAAACAACCACAACAGCAACCATAGCTAACAATGGAGACAATTCCTCCTATAATCCAACAAGATGTCCTCTTTTTGTAAGTGTGATGTTGTCAATTTTGTTTTGTTGATCAGTAAATATCATATCCATACTTGTAAATGGAAAAAAAAGTAAACCCTCCTTCAATATATTTTTATTTGAGTTTGCTAAAATGTTTCAGAGCTTCAAATGCTTCAAAAAACATAATAGAAAATCTGAAAAGTTATGCTTCTCTTTGTCAAATTATTTATTACTTTAGTACATTTTTTCTTTACAATGTCTACATCGACTACATCTTTGTTTTCATCCTTGCTCCTTGTGGTTATTTATTTATATATACATATATATATATTTTGTCTTGTAATGTAAACGGTGTTGTCTCAATGGAAGTGTCTTGCATTGTTGGCTAAATGTTCCCTGTCTTGCTATGTACATTAAGCAATAAAAAATACAAAATAAAAAAAAACACAACAGCAACAATAATTGCATGCTCTCTAAATTGCACACTACCTTCAGAGCGGGATATCCGGTAATGCCGAAATTGGTGCACACTTTTCTGTTGCTTTCATCAGCACAATCAATAGCAGCCAGATCAACAGCAGGCTTCCATTCTACAACAGCAACACAACACAGAATACAGAGTTTACGAAACTGAATCAATGCACAGAATGGGATCGATAGTGTTTTTGCAAATGGATTTCAGTTGCATGTTGCAAAGTTTGTGTTATGACGGTAAGGAGTCCGTGGTTAAAAACATCAAACATCTGTCTGTGCAAATACAATGTCAACACCATGTCAAAGAGCATCTGGCACAATATGACCAAGCAGTGTTTCTGATCAACACTGAAGATACTGTGTTCTCATTCACAACATATGCTCCATTAACCTTTCACAAAGGGGACTTCCAGGTGTCAAAAGAGTGTGCTTTTGATGAACAGTGATACTGTCAACCTAGATGAGACAGCTTAAAAACCTAAAACCTAGAGCTACACAAGAGGAAAAAAATATATGTGCACTTTAAAGTGGTTGTGTCTCAAAACCTAAATGAACTGCCTGCATGTGTAAGTAGCAAAATTAACTCGAAATGCACCGATGATGCCCATAAAAGCTGTCCAGGTAGACAACTCACCATTTCACTAGGCAGTCTCACTCGGTAGACCAAATAATCTGGTAGGTAACTCACTAAATCACTATTTAGGCTTACTAGGTAGCTCAGTTGGCAGACCCGGTCACTAGTTCATTAGGTGGGCTGCCTGGGTTTTGAGACATTGCTTGTTTGTTTATGTCAATACCGTTGTACAAAGTAGGCAGCTCACTACTCATTGTGTAACCTAGTTAGCAGCAGTCTACCAGCTTTTCTCAGTTGGCTATGTGTTTGTAACTATCCACTGACCACTAATAAAACTCAGTTGTATGTAAATTAGTCTTCACCACTGAGCTTACTTTAACTTTAATGCAGGTAGAAGGTTTCTGAAAACAGTTTGCACACACAGAATTAAATGTTTTGCGTAAGAGTAAGGATAAAACCCCTCACAAAAATCACTAGGGTACCAAAAATCACTTGTAACTAAATGTAAAACTGCAGTAAATATATTTTAAATATCCTTTAAAACTTGTAGTCGCTTATTGCCATTGTGTTGATTTATTTTTGACAACAGCTGTGGCAAATACCAATTACAATAGCACAGAGCTAGTGTAGTAGCCATAACAGTAACTATGTCTCGGAGGAAACCGGTTACCATGGTAAATGATCCTGTAACGGAAGTCCAGCAGTTTTGCATAGACGCTGCAGGTCACGAACAGCTGTTAACTCTGCGACAGTATCTTCACGATGTGGAAATATGGAGCAAACTAACCTTTAATATCTCTGGCGAGGTTTTTCCAGGTGGGTGAGAACGCGGCGCAGTGTCCGCACCAGGTCGCGTAAAACTCCACGAGAAGAGCCGCGCTGGAGTTAAAAAGCACGGAGTCCACATTCTCCGGGGATAAAATAATGATCTGATCCGACGCTGTGTACAGCCCGGCTTCGGCGATTAAAGAACTAAGACTTATAAAAGAAATAAAAGCACATAAGAAAGAGTTAAAGGGATTTAATTTGGTTTTTGTCGTGTAACAAGACGTGGCACAGCAGCTCCGCCGCGCCATCTTCCCTTATTTCAGCTCCAACTAAACTTAACTCTATTAGAAAGTGATAGAAAGTTTACTGCGACTGCTCACACGTTCAACTCCCTCCCTCTTAACTCTACACAGCTCCCTCTCTCTTTGAACTCGAAATAGCTCTCACAGCAGAACACATCAATATGGGGGTTTTTTCAAACTTCTTAAACTTTTATGTCCCAGAGTTTTAATATATATATATATAGGCTATTTTTCTTTTTGTTATATGAAGGTCACATTAAAACTGTCTTGGAAACTTTTACCATGCCAGTTGTTTTTTTACGTTGAATTTGAATAATTGTATCTTGTCCCATGCCCAATTGTTATATGAATTGTGCTTAAAACGACAATAGTCCCAACAAAGAGTGAGATCAATATAAACCACTTTCATTTGATCATTTTCAAATGATTTCTATCTATTTGTACACAAATTAAAATCGTCCCAGAGTTGTGGAGTTATTTCCATCGTTTTTTTTTTAAAGTTATGAATGACAAAATGTGTGAGAAAGAAAATAAACAGAAAATCAAGTGTTGTATTATTTACAGACTGAACATGGAGGGAGATAGATATATCTGGTTGTATATGTTTACTTATTTTCAAATGCTAAATATAGTCATATAGCCTACTTTTTTTGCTGAATTAATCACATTAAGTAATCACACGCCTTTGAAATTTCAAACCATATGCTCTAAATTCCCAGACAGATCCATTTTTTTTCATTCCTTTCATCAATATCTTTTTGTTGCCACAAATAACTAAAAAATAACAAAATTTTGGGGATATATATTTGTTCCAACCTACGAAATACATCTCTGGATTTGATTAGACTTATGTACCAGAGTAGGTTTGGTCATTGCTAGGACAGTATTGACACCTTGATCCATTCGTTCAGAATCACCCTTTGCTCAAATATTGACATATTGCGTATGTGTCCAAAGTTTTTGACTGGGTACATAACACCCAAGGCTAAATTTAAACATTTTACACAAGGCACATGTCACAATTATAGTACACTTTGCTGTGCCATTAGCAGAGGCACAAATATGTATTTATTGTTAGAACTGCTGAATGTGTTGAACTAGTATCTAACAAAATTATACATCAAATGTCTGTTTACCCCCTCCCCCACAACAGAGGTCTGGACTTCCTTGACTGTATCCAACAACTAAAATCATACAATGTCATGATCACTTTCTCCTCTTCTCTCACTTCCTAATCTAGTCAAATAAACCTAGAATTGTACATTACGAATATTGTTGGCTCCTTGACGAATTACTTTTGTTTCTCATTTTTGAAAAAAGTAGCTAAGGCATAAATGCTAATGTTATTTGACATGCAATTCACTGTTAACAAAGTGTAACAACCAAAAACGTAATATTGAATGTCATTCTGCTTCAGTTTTATTAATGAAATGTCTATTTTGTTGTTTAATTTAATGTTGCATGCTAGAAAATTACAATAAAACTGGGGTTTAAACAGCATTTAGGCATGCACATCTTCTTTTACTAACCATTTGTTAAAAAGGGCCCTATTTTGTACATTCGGATTATAAAAAGTCATGACAAAAAAAATGTAAAAGATATCACAGCAAATGTTATGACTGAGAAATGACGAGATCTTTATTTACAATTTCCAAAGGATCAATTCAGTTAACAAATATATCTATAATATGTACATGGAAGCAAAAGGAACCACGTCCAATTTCACAGCAATCTTCCACTCTCAGGAGATAGGCATCGACGATATTTACATGGGTAAAACAATTTACAAGTCTTCAAGTGCACCTCTGTCACTCACAGTACATCATTATAAATACATACACTTACGGGATGTGAAACATTTCTACGACCTACCAATTTAAAAGTAGAAACTGATTATCAAACCACTTGTGCCACACAAATCCTAATTTCCCACCCACAGTTAAAAGTTTAAACGCATTAGCCAAAAAGACTATTAGTAGTAGCCTATTTTCAGAACGAGGTAGAGATCTCTGTTACCTATATAATTAGACATGCTATTGGATGAGCGACTGATGCTTGGTATCAGAGACTCTGTTGATGCATAGATGAAGTTTGACCCACTGACACAGCACAATACTCTAGATCTAACCTCACAATGATGCTGCAGGTCACTATCGGACAGACTGGCTCAGGAAGTACAGCTTTTAGAGAGGTGAGGAAAGGCTGGTTACAGCTAATTATACACACAAGATGATAATCTGTTTCTTATGAGACCAGGCTTGTAATGGCGACTGATTTATAAAAAAAAAAAAAAAAATGTAAATCACAGTATTCGTGGATAACAGACGAGATGGACGTGCTGAGCCCTTGAGCAGTTCCTCGGAAAGGTACACAATGAGTAAAACACCGCCTTTAAAAGTAAACAAATGTGTCCTTGTGCCAGTGATAACATAACATTACCACTCGTCTTTTTTAAACACAAAAATGTACTTTAAAAAGGTTCTGATGATGGGTACACGCACAAAGGCAAGGCAGAAATGTACATCTTACAGTATTAAGAGTAACTTATGTATTTGTCCAGCTATGAAAAAAGAAGTTAAGACAAGATTAAAGCCAAAAGGGACCGTTACAACACTGGTCAAAGGAAGGCTGGGAAAAGTCACTCGTGTGTGAGCAAACGCAACAATGGAGGCACTTAAAATGAATGGGATAAAAGGCCAATGTTAAGGCTAGAAACCAGCATGTCCGTGTTTAGCACAGTTCATATATTTCAATTCAATCTTTTGGCAACCAGTAACTGTAGCAGGTGTTGCCAATACAACATTGTTGTGTATATGGACCAAAACAAAACCATTACCAGAAGTTTTCCTGTTGCTTTCAAAAAGCAGTTAAATATCATTTACATATTTTTGCATTCAACATTATCTTGCATCAAATCCCTTTACACTGTATTGCCATTTCAACATTCAAATTGTACTTATTGTGCTTAGTTCTGCAATTAATCATGTCAATGGTAAAATAATATTTTCCTTAAACACTTTCCAATGTTACTTTCAAATTCAAATGTTACTTAAAAAAAAAAAAAAATTTATAGAATTAAAAGAAGAAAAAAAAACAAGTGTTTCTTATGATACAATCTAATTGGAAATAAAAACAAGTTTTTAAATCCTTAGGTCTGTCCTGATTTGATCTGACCCTTGTGTTTTAATCATGAGACTTGAGAATGGCAGAGCCAGTTTTAGCAGCAATGACGAACAGACACAGTATGGGGAATCTGGACCCAAACAGCTGCTACAATTAACACCGGACCATCAAGAGCCGAGTTCATCAGGCTTCCTAGATGAGAATGTGAACATCTCCATGACAAGTCAGACCTCTGACAAGGTCTAGAATCCTGAATCCACAACTTTCCGTGGCCTGCACAAGCAGACTGAAAGGGAATTCCTCACTGAATGGCCTTTTATGCCAAATCCCCCATTTTGTGTTTAACAGAAGGTACCTAAAGCATTTCTCTGTACAAATGAGAACACAATCACAGAGTTCTTTTGGACTTCTTCTCCTGGATTTGGGTCAGAACGTCAGCCGTGTCTTTTAGCAAGGCATCAAAAATCCCATCAGCAAGCTGCATCTTTACAAAAAGTTCATCCTCATCATAGTTCACCCACTGGGATTCCTCCTCATGCAACTCCTGGACCTAGAAGAGGAAGCGTGATTATAGACTTATGCATTTAAATGTCTAAATAATTCTATAAATCAACACAGTTTTGCAATTTCAGACACCAGCATTCTGAATGTGAAGTTAAATACACTTACCAGAATGTGGTCAACTCTGTCTCGCTTTTTCCGCCCAAATTTGATCATTTTCTGCCAGTCTGTTTTCTGGTTCTGCTCTTTCTTTAGACCACACAACTTTAATACCTCAGTGGTGACAAATTCCTGAATAAAGAATATATATAAATACACAAATAAACATACGTAAAATATATATATATTAAAATAGAATAATAAAAATAATCATCATAATGAGATGCCACTTTCCTTAAAGCAGCATTGATATCTTGCATACCTGGACTGTTGGATGGTAATGGGGCAATTTCCCAGAGGGCGTAGGTGGAATTAAGGCGATGCGGCTTCATCCATTGTGGCTGATCAACTTTTGGATCTTCTGCATAGATGTCTTGAATGACCTCCCATGATAAATCAAAGACGGCCTGTAAATAAATAGAATGGCAAAGATTTTTACTCATCTTCATGGAAATGCCTACAAAAACCTTGCCAAGGTTAAACAAACACCTCAACGTCAGCATCTCGATACCTACCAGTTTGTAGCTTTGTTGGCATTGAGCCTCCAGGTCATTGGCTTTGGAGTCTCCTTCCAGGAAAATATTAGAGGGTTGAGGTTTGGCTACTCCAGTCAGTCTTGGTCTACCATGACCCAGTTTGCAGCTTTTCCAGATCTCCCGAGTAGCAGCGATGACCAGTTTCTCCACCTCCTGGACAGTGTGAGGAACAATCATGGCAGGGTCCTCTGGTTGCTTCATCTGCACGGGAAGTTCAGGCCTGGGCGGTGTTTTGACCTGTTCCCCTGCACCCAAACTCAAGGAGCTAGAAATCCCATCTTGCTGCTGTTGATGTTTTTGCTTCTGCTGTTGTTTTCGTGAGCTGAGACCAAAGTCCTCATCGAACCAGTCCTGCTCATCACCAAGGACATCGAAGAGCTCACGGCTCAGTTCCAGCTCTGCCAGACGTTTAGCTAGCTCTTCCTGTCCACTCGTACCCAGGACAGGGCTCTCCTGTTGAAGAAGCATAGTTAACACTAATCAAGATCACCTCTTGCAACTTCCATCAAGAGAAGATCTGATTTATCTTTACATTCTCTTTTTGAACTTTGCAACACACTGTAGGCCTAAAAAGAGGGTTCCAAGGTAACATCAGCCCCTAGATGTCTGTCAATACAGCTGGAAATGTCAACTTAAGCATTACACATCAGCAATGTTATCAGCTTGTTGGGTAAATCATTCACTTCATTTCAATAAATAACTTTAAAGACTGGGTTATTTTTAACTGGTTTCTCATTTAATCTATTATAGGATCTTTAGATAAATCAAAATGGTCACTTACAGGTCTGTTGCAATGCTCTGGAGATGAAAGTACCTCCTGATCATCATCAAAGAAGGTGCGGAAACTGTCCTTCTTTGTTTTAGATGAAGACCTGCTCTGAGACTTAACGTTGTTGCTTCCAAGTCCATCATCTTCATTGATGAAGTCTCTTTTCAACTGGTTAGCAGCTGATAACTTCTCCTCTTTGTCTTTCTTGATCTTCTGAAATTGCTTCACCGCATCACTTAAGAAGTTTTCCACAAGATTATCTGCTAGGATAGTCAAAGCCCTTTTGTTATTCAAGTCTTCTCTATTATCGAGACTGGCCTCCTCGATTGAGATGTCAGTGGTTTTCAGAAGACCATCAACTCTGGACTTCTTATCCTCAACCAACAGGTCCAAAATGACTGCTGTTGGTTCCTCTTCCTGCTTTTGTTTTTTGGATGTACCTTTATCCAAATTATTGAGCAATGGAACAACATTATCAACAGATGTGTCCTCGAATTTGAGAATGTCCCTGTCTCTGCCGTTAGGCACTGTGTACTGACTTTTGTCACAGTCCTTAATGATATTGCAGTCAATATCATTAAAATCCAGGTTATGCTGAGATTTAAAAAAGGTGCTTTGCCCAGTGGAAAGCTTTTTGATGTTAATTTCCAATGGCTTTTCATGCTCATCCAAAGGCTCTCTAGTCTCAGGATGCAAATCTAGGTCAGATTTTTCTCCTTTAATTTTGTTTAGCAGATTTCTGTGCTCTAACTGCTTCTCAGAACCTTTGTTTTTACTATTTGGCTGGTCATCACATGATGAATCTTCATCTTCAGTCTCTGCACTGGCCTCAAATTTCTCTGGAAGACGAGAGATCTTGTCTGGTGGGGCAAATATACCGTGTTTTTCCCTACATTCGAAGTACACTACCCCATCGTAAGTTCCATTGTTACTTCCCTCAGGGTTGTCCAGTTCAACACCGGCCCAGAATCCATTGGCAAAGTTAGTTTGTCCCTTGAATCTCAGTGTCCCTGGTTGTATATTACTAACCAAAACCCGGTCTCCAATGCAGAAGCTTGGCAATTCATCCTTTACTGGCAAAACTGGCATTTGGTTCTGTGGTGAAGTTGAACATTTTGAATGACTCATTATGTCGTCTTTGGAGCCTTTACCAAGGCTATTGAGGTCTGCATGACTTTCAGTTTGGAAGCTGCCATTAGTGCTTCCTGATCGGACACTTAGTTCTTCTTCAATTTCCTCTTCACTGCTGTACATTGGAGACTTAACAGATTTTTCTTTGGCCTCTGGGGCAGAGGGTGATGTAGGCTTTGATTCATGATTATCCTCCTTAAATGACGACCCAAAGGAAGGCTCAAAGTCATCGTTATAGCCATCACCTGAAGGTGACGGTGTATCTTTCATCTTTGGTGAATCCTCTCTCTTGGACAATGAGAAGTCAGGGGTATAAGAACGATCTATGGCTGAAGGAGTCTTTTCAGCTGAAGGACAGTCTATATCTTTTGATTTCACTACAGGAGAATCAGTAAATCTCATACTCTCTGCAGCATCTGCAGAATCTTCAACTGCTGGCTTGTCATCAGCATCCTTCTCAGACAACCTTTCCTCCTCAAATTTGGGTTTCAAGTCATTCAGCGATGGAATCTGAAGCCCAAGATCCAGTTTAAGCAGAGGGTGAGAGTGTTGGTCAGACTGGTAATTCTCAGACCCCTCTGACCTTGCATATTCCAGTTCCTCCATAATACCCGACTTGTGGCTGGAGACCACACTCTCATCTTCTGAAAAGAGGTCATTGGCTTCTGGTCTAGCAGAATGTTCTTTGATTGAGGGGGCATCTTCAGATTGGTGGCTTGGATACTCTGGACTATGCAAGCTCCTCAAAACGTCCATATGTTCAGGACTTCCCATAATTGGAGTTGGAGTAACTGTAGGAGGATCTTCATCTGAGGAAATGTCATCATGTTCTGATGAATACTTATGAAGTCTTGATGGTGCAACATCATCTGCTAACAAAGGCAGGCAACATACACAATTTTAACATTATGTATACTTTTAATTTGGTCTAAATCAATATTGTTAATGCCAATAATCATGTTTTTAGTCTAAAAGGCATTGCACCTTTATCTGCTGATGTCTCCGTGGGCACAGTCTCTGATTTCTCAGATTCTGTGACGATCTTCCAGTTCTTGCTAGTCTCAGGCCTGTAAAGTAAACATGCATCAAATGTTATGGGAAGTATACAAAAAAAAAAATCAGAATGAAGAGTAAATTAAAAATGATTGGTAAATGTCAAGGCTGACCTCTGAAGCGGAGGGGGTTTTATCCGAGGCTTTTCAGTGGCTGACGTGGGAGTTTTAATCTGGGGTTTAGTAGCTGGAGTGCTGTCTGGCTCTTTACTCAACTCAGCCTTGGTCTTCTGAATAAAGTCATTATATGACTGGGGAACCAGAGGAAGACAAACATGAACAAATACAGCATACTGACAATTTTTTAAATAGCCGATTAAAAAATATAGCAAAATAATACAGCAAGACAAGTGCTTTCTTTAAGATGAACAGCACACAGGAATAGGTGAATATGAAAGGAGACGATGGCTGACCTCCAACTGTTTCAGCAGACTCGCCTCCTGAGCTTTCAGTCGCTCTTTTTGCCTCTTCTTTTGCTCTTTCTTTAGCTGATACACCACAGATTTGCGTTTACGGAGCTCGTCCTTGAGGGCGTGAATACGGCTCTCAATATCACTCTGATCAGATGTGGTCTCTGAGGTAAGAGAACCAAAAAAAAATAAAAAATAAATCACCATTGTCAAAACATTGTCTTTGCTAAAAAAAATAAATAAAAATGCTTAAGATGGCACTAAACATTGTGACAAAGTACAACATTTAAATAATAAAGATAGGCAATGTTTTAAACCTAAAAAAAGCACAATTTCTTTTAGCACAGTCTCTCTTTTAAGACAGATCATCTGTACAAGGCAGGTAGACTCATCTGTGCTGCTATAACATGACTAAGTGGTTTGATCCAGAGAAAGTGCCACCACACCAGGAGAGAAACAAGCATTAAGATGTTGCTGGCACAGTGTTCCTCTTCCTGCATTCACATATCCAATTTAGAAATGATGTAAAGGATAAACTGGAGCAGGCTAAATTAACATACCAGGTATGTAGCACCTTAAGAACTATGATTTGAAAAAAAAATTAAGTAAAAAAAAAAAATAAGACCAATGATAAAATGGATTAAGAGCAAAATGCTACATGAAACTATTCTATATGCTGCAGTCTTCAAAAAAAAGTGTACATTACGTTGATAGAGCAAATCCAGATAATTTTTCAAAGTCTAATGGGGGCAGCAAGGATCTTACCGGATGGAGTGGCCGAATGAGGGTCACTGGTGCAGGCCTCACTGGTCTTGGAGCTAGAGCGCACCTGCATCTTGCTGCTTCCGCTAGTGCCAGTGACAGTCCCAGGCCGGCTACTGTCTGAATGCTGAAGAGAGCTGAGGCTGGCTTTCTCTGGAGGAGACTGCAACACATACAGGAAGAGGGATCCAAGGTCAGGACATGTAAATCACACTCACCAAAGAGAGCTATAATCAACCCCGTTTAATGAAACAGCACATAAACAAATTTGGACTACTTGTAACTCGAACACATAAACATTAGATGCAGAATTAAATTTTTTTTCGCTCTATGTACAGTTTCAGTTTTCACCTGTTTGCTGTCTGTGGCATTAAACTCAGGTGAGTAGAGGGTATCAGGGGCAGGGCTGTTGCCCGTATGAGGAGAGTGTAGCTCAGAGACAGGTTGGTCTGAGGAAGGGCTGGCCAGCTGCTCTGGAACTGACAAATCAGTGTGCACGCTGGACACAGACAATGCTGGGGAGTCATCATCTTCGCTGCCTGCTTCTGTGAGAACATGCATACAGATACACAAGATGTAACAGTTCAATTCATAATCATTGCTTTGGCGCTTTTTTGCACTGACTTACAAAACTAGCTAACATTTAAAAATCTGGGGCAGGTAAGATTTTTAAAATGTTTTAGAATTAAGTCTTTCAAAATGGTGTATTTGCTTGAGTAAAATACAGTACCACACTAACAGTGTGAAATATTATTACAAATTAAAATAACTTCTATTGAATATATTTAACAATGTATTTTCAGTGATGGCAAAAGCTGATTTTCAGCAGTATACTCCAGTCTTCTGTCACATGTTCCTTCTGAAATAATTTTAATATGCTGATTTAGCTCTCAAGAAACATTTTTCATTATTATCATTGAAAACAGCTGTGCTGCTTAATGCTACGTAATATTTTTGTAGAAACCTTGCTACATTTTTCAAAAACGAATAGAATTTTAATTATTGCGCTTTCTCTCTAAGAACAGCATTTATTGCTATAGAAATCTTTTATGTCTTTACTGTCACTTTTGATCAATTTAATGTGTTCTTGCCAAATAAAGGTATAATTTCTTTTGAACAGAAGTATAGATGGAGTACAACTGATCTGCGGTTACTGATGTGCATATACCGGCAGTGCATTAGAAGAATACTTTCAATATCACTTCCTTTCTATCTCAATGCTTTTTTTCCACACTCTTCACCTTGTCCTGTGGGACTCTCTTGTCCACCGCTGGTTTTACGGCGCTCACTTTCCCGGCTGCGCTGCTGCAGTGGTGTTCTGTTGCGTGGCTGCTGCTGTTTTTCCCAGGCCGCCAGAGCTTGTTTCTCCATGTGGCGCACTTCGGCCTCCTCCGCGTCCAACCGCTGTCTCCACTCAAGAAGCTCCTCCGCATGTCTGTGCCTCTGCATCAACTGCTGCTCCCTTTTAGTGAGAAACCTACAGGACAGAGAGTGAAGAAGACAAAGAAAGATAGAAAAGGCAGAAAAAGGGAGAACAAGATTGTGTAAAGCTAAGTGACACAATTTGTAGACAGACCACCACAAAAGCAGGCAAAGCAGAGGTCCAAATAATGCCACTCACCCACCTTCTTCAAACACCAGATTAGTCTCTTTTGCAAAGGATGTGTACCCACACAAACCCTCATAAACACACACACACACATTCCAAAACATGCTTTCCAAAACAGGCACGGCTCCACTTGGTGACCCGCATTCATTTTAATGGGAAAAACAGCCCTACTGTGCCTTTAACATCCTTATCAGGGTAAAACTCATGCATCTTATACAACTCATGGGTGACACACATGGAAACAAACTCCTGACAAACTGAAACAAGTAGGTTCCACCCAGGGTTTTGACAAACAGTGTTAGGCTTTTGTCTCTGTAAGTGCAATCCTGCAATGGAATTATTTGATTGTGCATTTGCTTTCAGGAAAATAAATAAATAAATAATATATATAGATATTATATATACTGTAAATAAGGCTTTGGCAATACAAATGAAGGATTTAGCTAAAAGATAAAGTACATTAAAGTGAAATTTGAAGAATTAGAATTTCACAAGCTGTACTGAATATTTCAAGCATATTTATCAGTTTAGCAAGCTGTGCCAGGTAAAAACTTGTGCTTCACTGAAGGCAGGTCATTATTTTTTCAGAAAAAAGACCTCCATGTATCATGACTTTGGTCTGCTAGATCAAACCCGCCTGGCTTTTTCATTGAGGTTTAAGATAATTAAAAACATGTTAGAGAAAAACAGATGGCTTTATCTAAAAGCAATCGTCTTGCTTCGTGAATACAGCGGCCATCTTCATCTAACCATAAATTGTATTATGTTGCCTCAGTCATATATACTCATTAGCTCATCGCGGGGTACACTTATTTAATCAGGGGCTGGAGTTAAGATTTACTGTGGCCATTGGGCAGATGAAGAAGTCCTAAACTAGCATTATTCAGAAGCATACAATATATCAGTCTGCCCGGCCTGTCTGAAAAGAGATATTCCTCCCGGTCTCCACTCACCACGATACAAAGTTCAAGAACTGATTTAACGGAGACGCTTTGTGTGTGGTGCATGGTTGAAGCTCACGAAAGTTGTTGGGGTTGTATTTCACCACAAATCAGAAAAAAAGTATCTTTTTCAAAAAGACAATAATCCCTATATTTAAGATGATTTACATTGTGATTTTCATGACAATTAAGTTACTAAATAATTCAACCCCCCTTATTTCTGTAATGCAAATAATATAAATTTAAATAAATGTTAATATTGAATATTTTTATATTACATTAATGAGAGTATAATGACCATAAAATATAAATGAAACATTACAACATTAAAATGAAAAAGAAATCATGTAAAAAATATTTTGTTGCATTACAGGAATGAACATTTAGAGGTATTCATTTTCTTGTATAATTTGATGGTCACTTTACAATTTCTTGTAAAGTTGATGGTCATAAACGGTCAAAATAGACTTTTATTTTCCCCCCTTGAATTTAATGTAAAATGTAGACATGTTTTCATAAGATTCACCATAAATAAATTACATTTACATATTAATAGAAAACAGACTAGCAACAAGGCAAAGACTGGATTTGACAGGATCACACCACAGAGACAAAAGACGTAAGACCCAGAAATCACTCATTTAACCCACCATGATTTAAACAAGTCTAATCTTTGGCTTTGAGATTGAGGGTAATTATTTTCAAAACATTTGCCTGTATTTGATCAGCAAATAAAGGCTCAAAAACCAATCACAACGGATCAATAATTTTTTGGTAAATCATTTAATCATTAGAAATAAAAATAATCTTCCCCAGTCAGATAAATAACTACGCTTAATATCAAACTAGCTTTAGCCAAAGAATCAGCTTATTTTAGAATGGTGTAGCCAGTTCATTTTCATCCATCTATTCATCACTGCATTCCTCTTTCGGTTTTTATCCCCACCAACCCAGCTGTGGTAGTGGATGAACAAAAGCATGCTCCATGGGAAATAGGTGCTGAGAGAGGGGAGGAGGGAGGGACGAGAAGAGAGAGGAGGATTGTGGGTAACTGTACCTGACCAACTGGCTGTAGATAAAGAGCTGGAATTTGGGGGGGAGTTTTTGGGAGACAGGGACAGGACAAGAGGAGGGCCCAGTGATGAAGCCGTAAAGGGACAGAGAAGAAATAATGAAACAGGAGAAACAGTGTCTAAGGAGAAAAGAGGAGGAGAGGGGACAGGTCAAAAAAAATCAAGACGAACAGGGGGGGAGAGAAATTAAATAATTAAAAGAGTAGAGAGAGAGAGAGAGAGAGAGAGAGAGAGAGCGAGAGAGAGAGAGAGAGAGAGAGACAGAGACATAAGAAACACAGATATGGAGACAGAAAGAGAGATTGAGTGTAAACATGTGTATCCTTATTTTTCTCTAGCTACTGTGCAACAAACACATCAACAAGTTATTGACTTTTAGCGTTTAACTACATGCTGCAAATCCTTAACAAGCCACTACCTTTGAGTGTCATTCTTACAAATGTTTACGAGTAGATGAAAGATGAAGATGAAAGGTCTTGGTAATTACAAGCTTTTCTGAAAAAGTGGCCTGGAAACATTTATCTGCCCCACACAGCAGTCTGGAGAGTCTCACAAAATGATCAGAAACACCTGTGTCTTCCCAAAATAAAAATAATATTTAGGACTGTTAAGATTTTTTGGACTGACACAAAGTTCAATTCTAAGTACCGTAAGTGAACAAAAAAGTAGTAGTATTTTATTTTAAATGCAATAATAAAAAATAAAAAAATGTAAACAGAATTATTCATAAGTATACATAATGGTAGTATGAATTCATTTATGCTGATTTCAAAATTATTATTTTTTTTTAACAACCGTTTATGCTGTAGATCTATGACCCAGACATTTCTTTGTGAAATTACCAAGTTGTTTCTCTATGCAGGCATGTCAAGTGAGTTATTCTGCTAATTTTGCTGTGATAAGAGGGTAAATACATTAATATATTAAATGAACTAAATAAAGGGAAGACGACAACGCAAATCACAATTATCTTTGCTTTTAAAAAAAGAGCTGCCTAGACTGGATTACAAATCACTTCGAATGAGACACAGGATAAAGTGATTATACAGATGAGTACTGAATAAATACAGCTGGAAGTTATACAAAAGAGATCATCATGCTATTAGTGACAGCTAGAAAGTGAGCAGAAGTGTGTGAACGGAGCTACAGTCGCAACACAGCATGTGATTAGTTGAATCAGACAAGCGTGAAATCCCCTTCCCTCTGTGTACAAATTTTATTCTTAGGACAAAAATATTTGTGTCAGTGCTATGAAAAGTTTCTGACCAATGGGACGACCCTCACCAGTTGTCAAGATATGATTGTAAACAAGAACCTGTTGTCAAGGATTGAGTGGCTGAATATGGGAGAATGAGATTACACACAATAGACAAAGCATTTAGAAAACATGTGGAGGTCATGAAACGCATTAGAGAAACCTCATGACCTGCAGATTGTTTCAGAAATCTCACTGGCAGAAAGTACATCCTGTTTACTAGTGGCATAAGGAAGCTGTTCTTCTATTTTAGATGTGAAAGATTCCTCCTTTCATAAAGGGAGAGGGGTGTTTTCCTACACAGAGCACGCTTATGTTCAAACCAAACACTGTGCACACAGAAATAAATAATAAGAAATAAACACTTTAAAATGTTTCATGGTCAGCAAACTGTAGACGAACCTCGAAGAAATGAATACATGTTATTCGTAGCATTAGCTAGCCAAATAAGAAATCGCTCCTGAGTACATTAAACATTCATTGTTTGTTTGGCCTTCTTGAAAGAGGTTTGCAGGACATAACATATGCATAAGGTCATTAAAGTTTGGTTAACATAATCAAACGACTTTACAAACCAATGCATTATTTGAGAGGACAGAAGAAGGAAAAGATGGAAGGCTAGAAAATAAACATGCATGAGGGTTTATTTACTTTTCGTCCATGTGAGACCGCATCTTTTTCAGTTTCTGCATGATGCTACTGGTTTCACTGCCCGACACAGACATGGGGGAGGGGCTACGGGTCTCTGCATCTGTCACAATCACGCTGGGCGGAGCAGACTCCTCCGCCACACCTGAAACGGGTGATTCCTGCAGATGTTTCATTAAAAAAAAAGTGCGATATGTTCAATTCACTACATATAGAGTACTTACAAGATACAAAAAAGCTTTTATTTAGGAAGATTAAGAAACCACAATCTTTCAGAGGACTGACCAGCTTTGTGTCGGCGCTTTTGAGCCGCTCTTTGAGTTTGAGTGTTGTGTGCCTCATTCTTTCAATCTCCTCCTGCTGTTTGAGGAGCAGCTGTCTCTCCCTCCTCGCTGCTTTATTGGCCTCCTGCAGTCGTTTGATCTCTGCCTGGGGATAAACAACACAGCAACATTTTAGCCTTTAAACATGACAACACTTAAGTAATTCAATTATGACTATTTAATTTATAATACATTCATTTGCAAGTGTAGCTTAGAGATCATCTCATAAATCCACATATGAATGTCACCTGTTCCTGTTTTAGCTTCAGTATCAGGCCTCTCTGTTTCTTACGAAGGGGTGGCATCCTATCATCCTCTCCTTTATCTCGGAGACGCCTAGTGGAGAAGAAAGGAGATGAGGAGCATGTCACTACAGTTCAACAATTTTAATCAAGCTGATCACGCTACTTAAATGTATGGGGTTCTATTTCAATAATTTCAGTTATGAGACGTACATCACTGTTCAAAAGTTTGGGGACAGATTTTTTTTAATTCAATTAAATTGATCAAATATAAAATTGAATTGATCAAAAGTAACAGTAAAATCCTTTAACAAAAGATTTATAATTTTAAATAAATGCTGTTCTTTTGAATCCCGAAAAAAAATACTATGGTTTAGAAAGCACAAATAATTTTAACATTGACAATAATAAATATTTATTGAGCACCAAATCAACATATTAGAATGATTTCTAAAAAATCAGAATAAACTACATTTAAGGAAAGTAGATAAGACTAGAAATATTTAATGAATATGTTAGAATATTACTGTTTTTAATGTATTTTTGATGAAATAATTGGAGCCTTCATGAACAGGACACTTCTTTCAAAAACATTAAAAAAATACATTACTGTATATGTTTTTGAGCATTTTGTGTGTAGATATTTATGATCGACATCTCTATATATGGAGTTACCAAGCAGGGAATATAGTGTGGAAAATGTAGGGAGAGACAAATTATTATTTTCATATTTTCTCCCGACCTGTGCAACCTTGATTACAAGAACAGTCATTCATTTCAGAGGCAATGAATGTTATTACATTTTAGTGAAAGTTCAAACAAACCTTATTTTTTTCTTTTGAAAATTAGCATTTTTGAATAATACTAATATAAATCAGAGCAATTATTAAGAAAGCAAATATGGTCCATTTTGATTTCATGTTAATGAATGTTTGTCCTGCCTCTTCTGGTGTTCCAGCCACGCCAGTTCAGCCTTGGTCTTTTCTCGGAGGGCCTTCTGACGCAGACGCAGCAGAGAACTCTGATGTTGAGCGCGAACTTCCTCCTCCTTCATGTACTGACTCACCAAATCCATGGTGAACTTTGAGAAGCTGTCCTGACCACTTGAGAAGGGCATGCTGCCATCCTGCTGTGTATAACGTGATATGGTTGCAGGGGAAAAACAAGAGCTGAGTCACTTATCCATCCCATACAAAGAGCTTCTTATCAACACACCAGGAAAACACAAACAAACTCCAACTATGACAACCAAATAGAACAAAACACAACAGGCTTGTTTGTACTGAACACAACTGGGGTCAGAGTTATGCTGCATGAGGAGAGCTGACAAGATGTCACCTTTGAGCTCGCTCTGGGGCTGGATCTGTCATGGCTGTGGTCGTCGTCAGTGTCGGGATGAGGACTGGGCCTCCTGTCCAGCGATTCGCGTCGGTGGGCCTCGGATGGTAAAAGAGAGCGGAACGATCTTTCCTCAATGTCATCCTCTGTCATAGAGTCATCAAACTTCACAGAGTACTCTGTGGCGATGGAGGCGCTGTCTGCTGATTGGAGGAATAGACAGGAAGTGGTCAAAACAGCTCACATTTCTCAGGACAGCCTATTTAAGTTGCTTGCCCCCAAAAATGTGAGCTTTACCTTTCTCTTCAAGTGGGCTTCGCACATTGTCCGAGCAAAGGGAGTCATCGGCAGTGGTGTGAGCCTGGTCCTCCACTGAACTACTGCTCCTGTCTTTTCCTGGTGTCTTCTCCTTTTGATCAGAACGAGGTGGACTCAGCTGTGTACTACTGCTTCCACCACCACTTAAATACAGAGAGATCAGCATTTACACACTATGTTCTATAAAACCATTCATTTGTGCTGTAAAAGAAAAATTGGCTAAAATGAAAAGTACATGGCATTACCTGATGGTGGGTCTTCTGGAAGGGATGGACTCTGACAGGCTGTCTGGTGGAGTCTCGACCTCTGATGGACTCTTACGTCTCTCAGGAGACAGCTCACTCATCCAGCTACTGGAGAAGATCCAAAACAGCATCATTACTGATGTATAGATCACGGTCACTAACATGACAAATTTGAAAAAATCTTCCACATTAGAAAATGGAAAATGAAAACATGGTTAAAAGGACAGTTCATCCAAAAATGAAAATACCATTATGATTTACTCATCTCCATGTTGTTCCAAATCCCCTGCCGTGGCTCTCATTTCTCATCTGCACTTTTGCATATTCAAACTTTCACATAAGATCCAATGTTTGGAACAACACGAAATAATGATAGATTTTCATTTCCCAATGAATTATTTCTTTAATGCAGAACATTATCTGGCTTTTATGTTTAAGTGAAGCTGAAACATGGTTCAGGAAGAAAAATCAGAATAGTGAATGGCCATGTCTGAGCTAAGTGAGTTACCTGTCAGTGTGGGGGTGTGGCTGCTGCGGTTTCAAACCGCGTTTGTGCTGTTTCTGTTGATCATACAGGGTCATAATAGAGGGGCCAGGAACACTTAACGCTCCTGCAATCTGTGAACGAGCCAGCTCAGTCATCTATAGGAAGAGAGAGAGAGTCAAATACACTTTTAATTCTTCAAGCTGACTTTAAAGAAAGAGCCACAGTGCCTTGAGGGAGGATACTTTACACTCTGAGAAGATAAGCATGTAATCTTGTTTCTAAACTTTTGGGGGTTTTGTAGCATACAATTAAATACCCAAGAGTTTGTGTATTAGATATTTAGTGGGACTGAGAATCTTTAGACATTTCATCATTTATTTTCATCGAGTGAGTCAAGATTGAATTACAAAAATTAGTCCAAATACTGTAAAAAGACTCTACATACAAGCCATATTGTCAACTGTGATCCACCAATAGAAATAAATGAATGGAATTTCTATCTAGTATTATTTATATACTATTAAGAGAATTTATAAATATTTTGAATTAACTTTAAGCTTTTATATATATATATATATATCTATATATCTATATATATATATATCAAAAGCTGACCAATTGTTTGTTTTGTGCCTGTTTTTTTTTGTAATTATTTATAATATTTTTTTTTTTTTTACTGTTTGGGTTGTCGTCCATCTTTTATTTCCAGTTACTTAATTTCAATTGGCTAAAACAGGTTTTTCATTTTATCTTGTATTTTATTTTGTCTTTATTTCAATTAACAAAATAGTTTTTAATATGTTTAGCTTATTTAATAATAACCCTTCTATCTGTTCTGTCCAGTTTATGCTTCTTAAAAATCATAATTATTGGTAATTATATTTAGAAATAAAATGAGATTTTCAGTGACTCAATCCAGAATTATTTGGGGGAAAAAAGCTCACCTCTTTAATGTGTTGTGCCGTTTCAGCTGTGTGGCGTGCAGCCTCAGCCTGCTGGTTTATCATTTTGTTTGTGGCCTCATGCAAACCTCCTAAAGCCTGCCGTTGAGACTGGAGTAAACCCTCTTGCAGCTCTGCATGGGCCTTGAATCCAACACAAGTATCCATTTATTAAAAACATGCAAATCATTTAACTAAAGCTGCCATTTTTAACTTGGTCTGAATCAGATTTTGATTTCATCATCCTTCCCTCGTAGATCGGGGGTGGTCAATATCAGTTCTGGAGAGTTTTGCTCCAACCTTGACAAAAACCAACCTACCTTGTAGCTTTTTATTAACCCTTAAACACTGATTAGCTTGTTCAGGTATGTTTGATTAGGGTTTGAGCAAAACTCTGCAGGCTCTCCATGACCAAAGTTGGCCACCCCTGTTGTAGATCTATTTATACATGTAAACTTGTTCAGTACTGTTAAAAAAATATATACATACCAGAATACCAGTATACCAGAGCGCACCTATCATACAAACAGCTTTCAAATGAAACCAACAAACTAAACTGACATGAAATGTCCTCAACAAAAGATCCTAAACTATTAACAAATTGGTGCAAATACCTGTGCAGCTTTCTGTCTGCTTTCTTCCAGTTGCCGTTGTGTTTCGAGGGCTTCTTGCTCTGCCTTCATTCTTAGCAAGTACAGTTCACGCTCATGCCTCTGTTGCTGAGACTGCAAAAGACGCGGGTTAAAGGTCATCCTCAAATACATGGCCACATGACCACAGCAGGTCAGATAATCACTTTAGCAGGTCCATAACTTCACCTTGAGAATCTGAGCAAGCGAGACAGTTTCCTGCTGAGCGAGAGACACGCCTCTCACTCGCTCCACATCACCGAGCTGTCGCACTGACTCTTCCACTGCATCCAGGTAACTGAGCTCAGCAGACAGGCGCTGCTGGAGGACCCCAGGAGTAAACTGGAGCTCTGCTGAACCTGGGGACACATAGAAGAGCAAGTAAACCAATTCCATTCCTGAACTGAAATTCTTTTTCCATCACAGCAGACTTCTTTAGAATTGCAGTTGCTTACAAGTTAGACAAAAATCTAGACAGTCAGTTTACCTGCAGTCCTGTGCTCTGTTCTTCCTGGGCTTTGAGTATGGGGTGAGGGGTTGGATTTAGCCCTGGCAGCTGATGAGGAGGAACTGGGCAGAGTTGCGTGAGGGGAACCCGACCCCTGGGCAGACCCTCTGATTGGGATACTGTCACCTGGAGACAACCGGGAAGAACCAGAGCTGGCGGGAGAACCTGCGGCAGGAGTTGTATGAGCACTTCGGGGAGATTTATTTCCCTCAGAGCCAAAATGACTAATGAAACAAAACAGGGAAATAAAAATAATTAAGAATAATAAGAATAAATATTAACAATATTAGTAGTAGTAGTTGGGGTCAATAAGCTAGTTTTGGGGGAAAAAAAAAAGTTTATTATTAATATTATTGAGAATAATGATAACAACATTATTTTAAAAAGCAATACATTTGAATAGCTGTATTTATTTGATTTTGTATTGATACATTTTTGTTATTGTTATATTTGTTTTAATAAACAAACCAACTTCACATGGATTATTTAACAACATTTTCTAATTGAAAATTAATCTAAAGGGTAAACTTTTTAAGCTAAAAATACTAATAAGATTAAAAAATGATACACGCTAACAGGTTGAGCTGAATGGTGCACACCACTCTACTGTGACCACCAAAACTTCCAATAGTCCAGTATCTCTTAACAATAAGGTATTTGTGCTACTGTAGCTGGAAATAATGTCCAAGAAGTGCGCCGATGATGGGAGTATCCCTTAAACTTATGTTAATGCAGTTAAAACTCTCTGCTGCTGTATAAACCCATCCAGAGACCACATCTCTGGAAGATACAGCTGAAAACACAGGTAGGCATGAGGGGAATCTGACTCGCAGGCTTCAACAAATGCCACAGGGAGGCTCGAATGTCACACTAGGGGGAAATATGAGCCTGACCTGCAGCACAGCTAACCTACTGAACAAAAGAACCAGTGTGAACGTGCATGTTGCCTCCCGTCTCGCTTTCTGAAAAACTACAGCAGGCTGAACACTTATACCCTCCACCTGACATATAGCAGAACTAATATTGACATTGGCTCCCCTCTGGGTTCTAATAATTATGATAAACAGGAACAGCATGGATATTACGTTCTGTGGAAAGATATTTCCATTCTGTGCTCAAAATGTCCGAGTTCATGTCCGGTGACATGCAGACTAGCAGAATGGCAATGAAAGATGACTGTACTAGTGAATAAAAATCAAAGCTATCTTCAACTATGCCAACGTTAAAAATGCAATGAAGATAAATGCGAGAGACTGTTCAGATGCTTTTATTAGACCTACCATTGCTTCACGGTTTACATTTTATCAGTGTGAGTTAATGTGTTTACCAGGCCTTACCTATGGATGGAGTGGACTGAGACACCCCCCAGTGTGCTGTCTGTGTCCACGCTTCTGTGAGAGCTGCGACTGGATGCTTTCTCTGAGCCGCTCTTCTTATAACCCTCAGCAGGGAGATCAGAGATTGCAGATGATGTGTTTCTTTGTCCCTCCAGCAAGCTCCTTTCTGAAGCTGTAGGTATGTACACAGATGAAATTAGGAATGTAATCATGATACAAAAATGTCAGTGTTCACAACCAACATAAGTGAAATTCAGTCAGTATTGCTGATTCTACAAATATACTGGTGTTTATGTACCAGTACTTCTGATATATCCCTATAGGAATGTACACGGAGCACAGAAATGGATTTCACACTGTACTACACTCAAGATCACATGATGTGGACCTCTATAACATATCTGACCTCTCTTGCTGCTTGAGCTGGCTGAGTGTGGAGAGGAGAGGGGTGTAAGAGCTGGTGAATGTTGAGATCTCTCCCCAGCTCTGTTACTGTATGCAGATCTAACACTTAGCACCTCATCTGGAGGACTGAACCGACCGTGGCCATTACTGTGGAGAGAAGGCATCAGAGTTTATCAGTATGTATATGATTCTACATGGAGCACGTGAAATCTGAAGGATGGTATGATTATAGAGCAATACTGCCCTCTTCAGGCTGAATACTAGACATTGTGTTTACTTCATTATTTCCAATTATAAAAAATTTTAAATATAAAAGGTAGTGATCTATTGAGCATTAAAACTATTTTGTTTTACCTGAGCCCATTGGGACTTCTCTTGGATGCTGATTGGCTACTGGCGCGAGAGGAAACAAAGTCTTCCTCGTAGACCATTCCATCCAATGAGCTGGCACCAGACAGAGCAGAGCGGAGAGCAGGAGAACTCTTACCACCCCTTTCTTCAAATGCTACAAAAACAAATATGTTCAATGAAAATGTAAACTTCTGTTCAAAAGTTTTTTTTTTTTTTTAAATAAAATCTATGTTTGAAGTATTAAGATAATCAAAAGTGGCAGTAGAGATATGTATAATGTTACAAAAGTTTTCAATTTCAAATTTAAAAAAATCCCACAACAATATTAAGAAGCAATGATACGAAGATATTTTCAACATTGATAATTAAAAATGATTCTTGTAAATCAAAACAGCATATTACAATTATTTCTGAAGGATCATTTGAAAGTGAAGACTGGAGTGATGGCAGCTTTAAATTCAGCTTTACCATCTCAAGATTATATATATATATGTATATTAAAGCAGAATGCAGTAAAAAAAATCCAATAATATTGCACAATATTACTTCATTTTTCATTAAATAAATGCTGTTTTATAAAAAAAAGTATCATATACATAAAGTGATAGTCTTGTACACATCAGTTAGAATGAGCTGAATAATAAACACATTTAAGCTGTTTCTAGCAAAAAACAAAAAACTACTATTTATATAGTTTTAAACAAAACAATTTTCTAAATTATTCTTTAGAAAATATTAATATTATTTGTATGTTTTTATATATTGTTCAAATTTTAAAGTTGTCTAATATTATACTTAAACATTTAAATATTATAGTTTTGACAAAATATGTACAGAAAAATCCTTGTTTGGTACTGCTATAGTACACAAAGTTAAACAACACAGGTCAAATAAGTTTTTGAAGTTCTCACCTTTGCTGTAGCTCATGTTCTTTGTGAATATATTGATAACACTGTGTGGGCTTCCCTTGGCTAGTTCTTCCCATGGTCCACTGTTTCCTCCTTGTACCATATTTGACACATTAAAGGGCAGGTGCTTCTCTGCCTCTTTCTGAAAGCGTGAAATTGGGTTCAAACTGTCTCCATTCAGATGTGCACTGTATCCTGTGGTTCCCAGTCTTGATTTGGGCAGCTCTTGCAGGTCTTCGTCAGATATACTGCCCTCACTCAGCAGAGGACCCTCACTGATAGAACCTCCGCTGGAGTCCAGCTCAACTTCCTGAACAAAGGGCTTTGGAGGAGAAGGGGTCTTGCGTTTGTTTCTAGAGTTGAGGCCAGAAGGTGCAAGTGTTTGTTTGTTCCCAGTCTCCATTCTCTCCCTAAAGCTGTGCAGGTTGCCCACACCTGGAAGGGCCTGATCATAGGTGCTATGACCCGCAGCAAGCAGTTTTTCAATCCTCTCAACCAGGTCATCAGAATCTGTCGGATTCTCTCTGACTGGCGGACTGACAGGTTTAGCCCAGCGGTCATCATTAGGGATTAAAAGACCCGTGCCTGTATCCCTGGCACAACCGTAGTTTATTCCGGCACCGGCTAGTTTACATGCCTCGCTCTCAATACGGCTGGAGAGAGAGGCAGCTGTGGCCTTAAGAGCCTCAATACGACTCATTTTGCGGCCTGTGGTTGAGGGAAACACCGCATGTGCAGTTAGGGACTCTCTGTTAGGTAGTGAAGGTTCTGGATCAAGTTCTAACAGCTGAGAGAAGATATGGCCAGAAGGAGGTGCTAGGGAGCTGCTGACCCTCAGAGCAGGACTACACTGGTCAGATTGAAGCCAGGGTGACCCTGCAAAACCCAAACCATTCCTACAGAAACAATACAAGACAACAGATTATTAAAGTACAATAATGACAAAAAAAAGACTGCTACACAAAAACATTGCTTAACATAAAAAAACGTATAGTAAATATTTTAAATTGAGCCACATATGGCATACATTTTGTAATCTCACCAAAATAATTAATTAGGAGATTCAGAAGTCAGTTTTAATCCATTTTTAGGAACATCCAGTGTTCACAAACTCAATACGCAGAAGACGCCGCCAACTACATGCACTTAAAGGTGGCCATGGAAACCAAAACAGGCTAGCAACAAACACTTCTCGCTAAGCACTGAGCTGACGGATTAATCTGTTCTTACAGAACTACTTGAAATAAGAGCAAGTCATCTGTGTTAAGGGAATACAAATGACTTCCCATTTAGAGAAAGGAGATATTTAGTTAATCTTTTCAGTGCTTAGAACAGATAAATAACAACAACAAAAAAGGTAGCTCTTTGCTTACAGAAGCAGGGTTTTTTAGCAGGAAAACCAAACATTACACTTATGATACAGATGATGTAATGGAATGGGACTCTTTGTGTTTTACCTGGAGAAAGGAGGCTGGAAGTGCCCCGTAAGGGACAGATCACTGCTGGAGGTGGCACTTTGAGGTCGATCATGTCTTTTGTTTTCTTTATCAGACTCTCCAGATGGCTGGTATACTGTTCTCGGCTGCAATGTAACAACAAAAACACTTAAAATAGTGGTCGATCATTATGGATTTTGTCTAGACACCAGGGTGTCCAATAGTTAATATGATCATGATATTCAGTATATAATGTAGTTATATACGTTTTTTCTTTTTAAGACATCACTTATGCTCACCAAGGCTGCATTTATTAATTACAGTAAAAATACAGTGTTAAAATATAAATATGTAAATATGTCATTTGTAAAATTAACGTTACTATTTTAATTTATTCTCTGTGTATGGTCAAAACTGAATGATCAATTTTACAAGTTTTCAGTGTCACATGATCCCTAATGATTACATTATATTACTAGTGGGCGATTTGATCTTGGTTTTGACAGCCGATGCCGATTCCGATTATCTTGGAAAGCAGGGTGGCCGATGGACGATATAAAGCCAATATCATTTGATTTATTTTAATATTTAAGAATTTGAAAATGGATTAAAAAATAAATGTTAAATAAACATACTTATACTTTAAATTCAAAGCATGTTTTCACAAATAAATAAAATATTAATAAAAAAATGAATTAAAAAGGAAGGCAAACCTTTGTAACCAACAGAGGCACTCAGTATTCTGGAAATTTGTCGGCTTGGGATTTGGGGAATATATTTTTTAAATAAAGCCACGGTAACAATTCCTCTTTTACATTCACCAACTGGAATATGACAATGGGCAAAGCATGAAGCGCAGCATAATTTGAAACCGCGAGTTTAAAGTTTGTCAATCGCGTGTCTCCAGTGAAGCTGAACTCTCCTCCGGTCAGCATTCAATTCGCACGGATCGACCGTCACACAGAGAACACACAATCATGCAGGATACACATGCACACTTCAAAAGATCTCACAGCTGGATTTTTTGACCAAGCTTGGAGCTGCTCTGATTTTTGAATTAAATGTCAGTAGTCATTTCAAAGATTTGGTTTTTTTTTAAATGTTTAAATGATGTAAACGCGTATTTGCTGAATGCTGACGGCGAATGAGAAAGTATTATAATGTTTGCCTTTGTTACTAATAATATGAAAGCAATCGTTATAATAATTTTTTGTATACATATTAATTCCTTTGTTTAACAGTTTTCTGATTATTAGACATATTTCTGTCTGTATTAGACAGATCTATATGACAACAGCGAACAGGAGAATGTGAACACTGTCGGAGCAGAGGCGCTGAAGCTCTCAGCGCCATCAAATATACACATCCCGCCTCCAAACACACGGCCAAACAGAGAAAAAAAGTATAGGCCGATGGCCGAATTGAAAAAATGCCAAAATATCGGACGAGGCGAGATATCGGCGACCAATAATTCTTACTAAAGTTTGAAAACAGTTGTGCTGCTTCACATGTTTGTGGTAACTGTGATGCATTTTTTTCAGGATTGTTTGAATTGAAAGTTCAAAAGAACAGTCTTTATTTGAAACAGAAATCTTTTTGTAACATTATAATGTCTTGGATGTCACAATCATTTAATAAAAAAAATGAACTGATGACAACTTGCTGTGTTGTACCTTTTTTTTTTAAAACGTTTTTGTCAATTTAATATAATTACTTTTCTCAAAAACCACTCAAAATATTTGAGCATTTTTATTTAACAATATAATAAAATATAATAGTTGTATTATCTTAAATAATAAGTTTGACAAGATGTTTAACTGCAAAAATGCTGTTCAATAAAGGTTTACCTGCTGGACTATGTTTGTTATGGCACCGCCACTGATCTCTTCTCTGAGCCGAGTCTGTTCCATCAGAAGTTTGGTGTATGTTTCCTGGAGCCGCTTCTTTATTGGACCTTCAGATGTGACTGGGCCCTTGGTGGCCCCTGCTCGTTGTCTCCTGTAAAGCTCCTGTAGGCGTTTATTCTTGTTCTCTTCTTCCTCTCGCTGAGCCCTCCTCTCCTCTGCTTGCCGTTTTTTCCTTTCTTCTTGTTTTTGAGCAATATACAGTCGCACCGCTTCTGCGTCATAGTGCCGCTTCTTTGCCATGGGATGCTCAGGAGGATCTGCTCTCTTGGTAGTCTTGGCAGGACTGGCACTACGAGAAACTCTGGTTGAGGCATGGACTTTCGAGCGGGGCGCTTCTGCTCTCCTGCTGCTGTCCTCCTCCAGCTGCAGGTCATCTAGGATACCCCGGATGTCTGCTGAGAGAAGGTCTGTGCTGGGAGATTTTCTTCTATCACCCTTTGTTGATCTGGAAGGTCCAGCTGGCTCTTCTGGAAGAACGTGATTGCGAGGTCTTTCTGCACTATTGGGCCTTGAACGCCGGCTACGCTCAAGACGAGGATCAGAGCTGGAACGGGGACCTGCAGGAAAAGACAGATAGAGGCAAACAGGAAACAAAATGTATATTATTTGACACTTTGTTTTACAAATATTTCAATACGCCCCCCAAGAACATGAATAAGATCTTATCATGAAAATAAAAATAACACAATATAGATATATATTTATTATATAATAATATAATATAGATATATATATATACATAGTTTATTATGTATCTAAATAAATAAATAAACTAAAAATAAACACAACAAGCATATATAATTATAATATTATAATCTATCTATCTATCTATCTATATATCTCTCTCTCTATATATATATATATAGATATATATAGAGCATTAAGGGTGGGCGCAGGTGCGACAGCATGACCAAAATAAAAAAAAAATGTGCTGGGTAAACCGACATGGTTGACAGCTGTTAATACACAATCACAGTTTTAGATCGACAAACTGTAATATTGTATAATATTTCCATTCTAAGAAAAAACAAATCTAGGCTACGCACTGCCGGTTTCAGAGCAAAATGCAAAACAAATTTCTAGGTGTTCTTATGAGAACCAGCTGAGCTTCTTTTGTCCTCATTTGTAAGTCGCTTCGGATAAAATTATCTGCTAAATGATTCAAATGTAAAAAAAAAAACAAAAACAAATATATATACATATATGTTAGAAATCGAAGCATTTAAAAAAAATACATAAGTCGACAAACAAAACACAACGCTTTTACTTATTTGTATTGTATTTATGTATTTATGTCTGAACTGGAAAAACATCCCCTTTAGCAGTTGCTTGCATATAATGTTTAAATCAATACAGCATTGAGCATTTCCGTCTCTGCAGTTCAATAAATCAGTATCAGAGTGGCTGTATAAAGTCTGGGTCCAGCCCTGCGTGTGTGGAGGACAGCAGTACTGTGGAAGGAATCAGGTCGACTTGTGCAGTGAATCAGAAACACCCAGTCGAACCCTATTCATTATGGTCACTGGGCAGCAAAGTTGACCAATGTGGGGAGACTGTCTGAATCTTTATTTATTAATAGACCTGACACTTGGGCTACTAGCTTCTGGAACACTAGTGCTTTGCAACAAATGTAGCCTTTAATAACGGTTGGCAATAAACTAAACTAATTGAAAACACCTCAAGGACATCATTTGGTTGGGCATTCAAAATATGACAAGCCAAAAACCAAATAGCTCAAGATATTTAAGGCAAAACGAATATATACATTTGTTTGTGGTTCGGTTTAACTTTAACGGTCAGCATGGTGACGGGTGCGAAGCCTGGCAAATATATCATCCTCTCACCTGTTCTCATCTGTGTCTCCGAGGACTTCACCCGAGGCTCTCTGTGTAACCGTGGCGGTGGCCCCAGCATTATCTTCACCAGCTTCTGCCCATCTCGCCACGATGACGTGCTGATTGCTATGGAGACAGGTTACGCAGATACCTTGAGACTACAGTTGGTCCATAATTAATTTGTACTTTATTTAAAAAAAAAATGTGATTAAGGCAGAAAGGAAAGTATGACAAAAGTAACTAATAATAAAGAGACAGAATAGCTGCACTGAATCACATTCACACAGATGTTTAATTAAACCAACCCTCCTGGTAAAAATGATCTTTCTCCAGAGAAAACCCCCCGCTCGCATTTAATGATAGCGGGAATGCAAAATGGACTGTATTTAATAAATGATTCTGGTCTTACTGTGCATGATTAATCTGTGCATGATATTATAAAAAACAAGAATGTTAGCAAGATCAAATTGTAATACATTTCTCACCCTCTGACAATTGACACAAACTGTCAATTCATGTAAATGTCTGTTTGCAGCAATGTTGAGAATTCAGTGTGTACAGAGTGCATTGCACTCCAAAACATTTGGAATATGATATAAATAAAATAAAATATGATTTGTGCAGCTGGAAGCATATGCACTCACATACAAACCTATGTTTTACACCTTCTTGTTTGAGTTCAACTAAGAGACACCATGAGAAGTACTAAGCACTATTTCTGAAGTTAGGGGTACACAGGATAAACTAGTTGAGGGGTGGAAGGAGGAGTCCGATTTCACTTTTCCATCCTGTCGTGACTAGACTAACACCTCTCCAGCTGTCAGCGAGGCCACAGCGGTTTGAGCTGGGACACATCAAGCATTCCTGCGTCACTGTTGCCGCAGTTATCCTGTTAATCTGCATGCTACACATTCTAGAAATTTCTGTTGGGATAAGAGACTTAGCTTGTGCTTGCAGACGGACATTAACACACACGTCTGTTTCCAAGAATGTCTTGCAGAAAACAGGGCACAGTAATGCTGGCAGGTCAAGAGAGGCTCACACAGGGCTGCCAGCATGTGTGTGTGTGTTCAGCAGAGCATTTGCACATTTTCAGTTCAGATTGTGATCGTCATATGCAAAACTACAATTAAGCACTGTTATATGTGCATTCAGATGCTGAATTTCAATAGCATTTGCTTAAATAAGCTCCAGCTGTTTGCTTGAGAACACAGAGTGTAAAAAAGACAGGATGACAAATGACAAAGAGAACTCAGACCTGGTTTAGTATTTGAGTCTGGTGCAGAGGAAGATCTGTGTACTTTCCTAACAGGTTTGGATGGTTTCTTCTCTTTCACCTTTTCTCGCTCTGCAGGCCTCTGCTTTGGTTTTGTGCTCTCTGCTGTGAAAGACAGAGAGAAGATTAAATTGGTTGAGGATCAGGATTATTATCATTAACTGATACTATTAAAAACATTTTATTTGAAAAAAAACTGAAATAAAATGTCAACGATAGACGAGAATTTAGAAATGTTACATTGGCAACTAACTGATTTTTTTTAAGTTGAAGTAATACATAATTACTAAGAGGAAATATATGAAACCAAAACAAAAATAAGTTAAACCTAAATAGTAATATTTGAATAAAATAAAAACACAAAAGCACAATCAAACCCTAAAATGAAACAACTTAAGCATAAAATTAAATGCTAATCCAAAATATAAATAAAAACTATATTAGTATATAAATAATACTAAAATTGCACTGCTGTTCATTACACTACACTCTTAACCATGCATAATGACCACACGACCACCCATATTTACACATCAATAACTAATCAGTTTTCATCAAATTGCCCATTTTAATTTTAGTAAAACAGGTAAAACTTAAATGATTCAATGAATATTCACAATATAAAATTAAATAGTGTGAATTTTCAAAATTATATAATACACTTGTAATTGCTCTTAAGTGTCCTAAAGACACCATCATTAAACTAATTTGACATCTAGTTGGTATGAGCACATTAAGACAGATGATTGATTCATTCTCATAAATACGTTCAAACTACCCGTTTTAATCTGTTTATGTCAATTCAAAATATGGAACAAATTGAGTATGGAAAATGGACATCTAAAACAAAAATTAGATTTTTCTGTGAAGCAAGAATCCTTATATAATTATAAAACAACTAAAATGGACTGCGACAAATGTGTACCATATGGCCTATTTAATGACAGCAACTCAAATCTATAGTAGGCCAACAGGGAATTAAGCAGCATTGTTATACATATTATAAATGAGCTTGTTCCATAATGCTATTTTAAGGAATGGTTAAGCTAACTGATGCCATCCTTACAAATAACCTTGAAGAAAACTCCTAAGAACAGTCTGGGCTGACAGGAAAACTGGTAACTATGGCTGTGGCAGTACGCCTGGAAAATCTGAGCCAATTAGGAGCATGCAAGTTATCGTCCAAGAGCGGTTTGGATTAAGCATACTTTTTGACCATACTTCAATCCGGCAGAAACACATGAATTCTGTAAGTTGTTTAATCTGCTTTGAGTGGCAGGTAAAACAGTGTTTTTGTCCTAATTCCTGTTCATGACTCATGCTTCCTGAGTCAGAGGGCAGTAAAACACATTTGAGCTCCAACACATAAATGGATAAACATTTTAATTCCATATAAATAAATAAATGCCCAATTCACTACGCTGTAATTAGGCTGAAATCAAGAAGATGACTCAAATGTAAAACATATTTATAGCATCAGTGACTTTAAGATGACAACCAATGAACTGTGTATGATCGAGATACTGTAACATTTTTGTGAGTACCTTAATTACACCACTTCGTGTGAATGTGTTGTTTCTTATAGCACAGGCTAAATGCTGTGGCTACTCTGTTGTTGTATTGCTGTACTTCTTGTAATGTTTACATAAAGATATTACAATAATGTACACTTTTTTATTATATTATACTACATATTATATGACATTCTGGAAAACTATGTATACCTGTAAGCTGTTTTGTCAGGTCTTTGTATATTTCCCTGCTTAAGTTCTGGAAGTCCTCCTCTGCCCACACTTTCCCATCAGGTGTGCGAATTTTAGTCTCACTGGTGTTGAAGCCTAAAAAATGAGAAAACATAGAAGTGAGCTTCCTCTCATTCGACAACCTCATAAAACATTTATCCGATGCTTTTATCCTAAGTATTTTTGAGTACAGCTATCACTGGGACGGAGCAACCTATGGTTAAGTGCCTCGCTCAAGCTCAATGGTGAAAGCCCTTTCGGGGTTTGAAAATTCTACGGGCGTGTGACGGTGGCCGATTTTTACCACGCCGGGTTCGGTAATTAGACCAAACTACCGCCTGTGTGCGCTGGGGGGTGTTGTTGATATAAAAAATATATATATACAACAGGTTATATTTAGTGTTGTCAAAATTAGTGCGTTAACACAGGCAATTAATTTTTTTCAGTTTAACGCGTTAAAAAATATTTCACGCAATTAATGCAGGGGCGGTGCTAGGGTTGGCCACCCCACTCACAAATGCTGCTTCTGTCACGTTTTCTATTGACAAGAAAGAAGGGGCATTTATCAATCGCCGAACGGACTCATGAGAACGGGAGACTTTCAGCAGCGCGCTCATCACAATCGGTGCCAGGAGCAAATTCAAACGACTGTGCGGAGGGGAAACGGTACTGTGTCTCGAAGGGCCGAGCTGCGCTGTTAGCCTGTAATCCTTTCATTCAAAGCGCGAAATAAAACTCGGGCATCAATGCTGTGGTCTCAGTTTAAGTCATAAAAGTTAGTTACCAAAAAAGGCGATATTTTATTAAGTGCCTTAAACTGGGCATGCATGTTAATATATTATCTGGGCACCTGTTAAGAACAATGTCTCTGAAATGGTTTTCAAAACTGTCCAGGAGCAGCCCAGCACTGTCTCACTCATCCAACACACCCGATTTAACTCGTCAGCTTGTGTTTATTTTAGCACTTCAGTCAGTGAATACGCAGCCTGCAAAACACAATAATAATATCAAAGAAATAATAAGTTTAAAAAAGAAGATTTTAAACTAGAAAGTAGCCTAAATAAGAAAGTTAAAATACACCCTGTCTACAGATGCGGACGCGGACAAAATATCAAAACCATTTTAATCAGTGCATGTACACTGATGCGGCACGACATGACAATGACAAATCCCAACAGTAAACTGCCCAGTCAATTTATGAACGGTACTGAAACAGAGTTCAATGTTCCTTGTGTAGACACTAGGACAGACTAACATGTTGCGACGCGGTGGTGTCGTGTCCGGTGTAGACACGGTTCACTGTTCTGCTACTGTTATTACTGTTATTACACTTGTATACAAATCTTTGTATTATGCTTGTTATAGAGTGCGTGGCGTCACGTGCTCTACCGCCGGTGGCAGTAGACAACCGCGGTTGTCATGGCGACCACCGTCACGGCGACCGTCACAGCCCTATTTGAATCTGCAACCTTTCCTCTCTGTAGTCAACTTACCTTTGTAAATGGGCGCTGGAGGGGCTGGGGCCACTTTCCGAACTTTAGCAGTAGGTACTGTGGTACTATGTGCTGCCACTCCAATACCCACAGGTTGCTCCAAGTATCCCAGCAGCTTGTTTCTTTCTTCTGTCTCCTCCAAATATTCCCTCTGTCTGCGGATTCTCTCTTTCAGCTTTTCTAGCTTTTCATCAGGTTGCTGACGCCGCATGTTCTCCAGCCTTAGGGAAGCTGTGACTGAACCGGTGATGGACGTCAGGGAAGTCTGGGATGTCTCGGCCTGTAAATGTGTTCTGGGGATGACCTCTGACCCTAGTGGGGCTTGGTCAGGTTGGTGAATGGCGTTGAGAGCAGACAGGTCATTGAGGTAGCGTACAGATGTGCTGACTACAGCGGAGGAGCGTGGGCTGTCCAGGTCTGCAGTCTGCATGTCTCGGATGTCACGCTGATAAACCAGCTGGCTTAGAGCAAAGTCAGCCTGAGGGAAGCCCACCCTGTCCGCGGTAACAAATGGATTCGGTTCAGAGTGAGTCTGGGAAATCGGCAGCGGAGGATACTTCACTATAAAAAAAAAAAAAAAAAAAACAACACCAAAAAAGACAGTCAGTTAAAAAAAAATGTCAGTTTAAAGTGACAAAGAGATAAGAGGATTTCCAAGAAAAAAAAACATATAATCATATATTGCAGTTTCTGGATGCAATACACACTTCAGCTTTACCGTATTAATTATTTGCAGCTTTAACATGTATGAAACGAATTGGTTCTCAAAAAACTCCACTGCATTGAGTTTCCTGGCATTGCTGTCCAGAGTGCTATTCCTCAAGGGACTACGGGAACTTTTGTCTGGACTGCGTCGACTCCGTGTTCTGGACTTGGATCCACTTTCCTCTGCATGACGCCCATCTGTAGTAAATACATGGAAAACACGTAAACAATGGAAGAGGCAGAATCAATGTTGTACTATTCCTTATTTATTTATATATATATATATATATATATACACACTATGTGTGTGTAAATTTTCTATTCAAATTACTGTAGAAGAATTAGAACAATAATGTAAACAATTAATGTCGGCGTCACCTTGACTGGCTCAAAAACAAATACAGCAACTAGTGTTGTCCAATTCACAAATGACTCTCATGAGTCAGTTTTTTGATGAATCACTCAAAACTCAGAGCTGTTACTAAATTAACATATGACTCACTGCATTTCAAGCCTATACTTTCAGTCATATCACACTTTTAATGCAGCAAGAAAAGTGTTCGCACTAAATATTCATGAAACTTCATTAAAGGGGTCATATGATGCTGCTAAAAAGAACATAATTTTGTGTATTTGGTGTAATGAAATGTGTTTATGCGGTTTAAAGTTAAAAAAACCACATCATTTTCCACATACTGTACATTACTGTTTCTCCTCTATGCCCGCCTTTTTGAAACGCTTCGATTTTTACAAAGCTCATCGGGCTAAAAAATGCGAGGTGTGCTGTGATTGGCCAGCTAACCAGTGCGTTGTGATTGGCCGAATACCTCATGTTTAGGCGTGTGACGGAAATGTTATGCCTCTCACATACTGTTGATGCCGTGTCCCCGGCCGGAGCAACGATTCAAAAACATTAAAACCCATTACAAACAAGACATTTGTTGCATCCAGTGGGGACATCATTACTGATTATTGGACTTATACTGTCTTTACGCGTTGCATTGCATCGCGCCGAGTAAACATAAACCCACCCCCTTGACAAGTTACAAAACGCACACTTAACTTCCATTTAAAACATTCCACTGTATGTTTCATAGCGACCTGGCACAATACTATATAAGGTGACATTAAAAACACCTAGCTTAGGGACGTACAATAGTCTCTAATGGATTGCCTCTGTATGTGTTACAGAGGATGCGTCTGTCTCACCTCTGCGGCTTATTTTCCGACCGCCACTCACAGATGCTTTCTTTGTGTCAAGCACTGAGTCCAGAAGCACTCCAGTGCCTGGCGCTGCCTCCAGACGATTCTCAATGTGTCGCAACTGAGACAAGACCACAATTAGCCATTGAGTCAACCGATCTCTGCACTCATGGGGATAATGCTACAAATACTAAACCTACAGAGTATACCTCTGAATCTTACTTTCTGATTTCTTATAATTGGGCTTCTTCAGAACTATTATGTATGCAACAAATATCTGTTTTGGCATCATAAGTAGGCCAGAACCTGAAACATGTTAGAAAATACTCACGGCAGCTTTGGTTTGATTTAGACTATTCCAGGCATGAGATATCTCTAACGAGAGATAAACATTAACATAAGTAATCACACAAACATGCTCATGATGATGTTCGAAGTATAAAGTAACAGTTGACAAACCTCTCCTGTTGTCTTGCCCAGCAAGGGCAGCCTGGGAAGAGATTGAGACTGGCGGCCCCGCCTCACTTCGCAAGCGACTACACATTGCTATGCCAACCTGAGAGGAAAGGGGAAAAACAGGCAAACAATGTAAGAGAAGCAATTATCTTGTCAACATCTGCTGTCAAACATTGTTTTCTCTGGCAATGGCTTGCTTAGATTATGACCCTAAGTGGCTCTAAAGCACATGACTTCACTCACAGTACTCTTTGAGCAAAAGGAGGCTATAAATTTGGCCAAACCATAAGTTTAACTGGTAGTTATGAAGATAGATTGATCAAAGCAAATGACTTATAGATTTAATGTCTCACACACAGGCCTCAGTTGTCCCATCAAAGTGTGGGTTATAGCAATGGTGTACAATTTGTTTGATTGCCTGGAGCCCAGACATATGACATCTCAGAGCTTTTCAAGTCATTTGAATCACACTGTCTTCCTCTAAGCACTACTGTTATAACAAAGAGTCCCTGTCCCCAGAGCAAACAGATTCAGTGGTCCTATTCTAGAGTATATATATTTACGATATATCTTACTATATATTTAATATATATATCCTATAAGTATTATATATATATATCTATAATAATATACTATATAGATATATAAAAACCTTTGATACCGAAAACAGAAAGTCTAAACCACTGTCGCAAATGCACCAAGTATACCAAAGGGACACTGAAATCACTCCCTGCTCAGAACCTTAAATTATATTGAATTAATAATGCATGCATATCTTAGAGGGTTGCATGCATATTTCATTGATTTCAGGCCTATGCTGGAAAGCAGAGGTGAAGAATCATTTAAACATGTTCTGCTGCTTTTCTAACAGTACTGAATGAGGTTACAGAGATACCAAATGTGTCTGGAATGAGGAAAACAATCTATTTTCTAAATGCATATTATAGACCTTAGTAAACAATTCATCTGTTTATACATTGGTTCATGTGTTTTTCGACTTCGTAGTGTAATCAACCATTACATGGATGCCAGTGGAAACAAGACTTCTCTCTGGGGAGTATGCCAGATAGATACATCAGACTGTCATATAATTTTGATGAAAATCTGACGAAGCTTTGAATCTGCAAGACAGCACGGACTACCACATTCACGGTCCAGAACGGTAAGTAGGGACCCTTGTGTCATGGTCCACATGAATAGTGGTTCAACCTTAATTTTATGAAAATATGAGAATACTTTTTAGTGCAAAAGAAAACAAAAATAATCATTTTGTTCAACAATTTCTTCTCTTCCGTGTCAGTCTTCGTTCACGAGAGTGTATTTTTTTCTTTGCACGCAAAAAGATTTCTCGTATCTTCATAAAATTACGGTTAAACCACTGATGTCACATAGACTTATTTTAACGATGTCCTTGCTGCCTTTCTGGGCCTTGAACGTGGTAGTTACGTTGCTGTCTATGCAGGGTCATGGAAGCTCCAGATTTAATAACACCAATGTCTTGGTTCACAAGAGAACAAAGCTGTTTACAGGTTTGGAAAACGCTGAGGGAGGGACTTGGAACGGGCTGAAAATTTCATGTCACGATTATAGTGACCAACGTTATCACGGTTATCAATATTATCACGGTTTTGTTCAAATGAGATTAAAATGTTCAAAAAGAACTAATACACACACTGAAAACATCTGAAAAACAACAAACAATTAGCAGCTGTATGCACTTTTTTTTATAGCATAAAACATTAACAGGAAACCCTAATAATATACTAATATATACTTATATTTTACACACACACACACACATACATACAATGAACAAAATAAGTTGTTGGGTCAGGTGACTATACTACTGGAATATTTGATTCTGTTCTGCTGCATTTCCTTCCTTATAATGGCTGTTGTCAATAGCAACGCATTATAACACAGTGCACATCCATGTCTCTTGTATCACCGCAGAGCCTCGGACTTCGGAATGTGCCTCTACGCTGTCATTCAAATGCAGCTTGCCATTTTGCGTCTCAGTTTTTGATTGTATTGAAAATGAAATCAGAGGAATTTAGTATTAATACTACTATAATTTTGCTGTAGTGATCATATTGTCCTGACAATTGTTTTGTACACTGTTCATAATGGATTTATAAAAGGGTAAAATTTGTAAACATTAATCTCAATTCAATATTTCATATCCCCGTATTTATATATTATTATAGGTAAAAAAAAAAAAATCAGTGTAATAAGTTAACTATGGATATACAATACATTATCCCTTAAATATCAACCTGATAGTTTGAACGTTCGTTCACCTTGGCTCAAAGCCACTTGCTGCGAAATTTTCTTCACGGAAGCTTTGCGTTAAACAAGCGAGAACAAAATATTTAATCTCTAATCAATATTTTCAATTATCAATTATTTGCCCAGTTAGTTTTGGTATTGAGGTAAAAGTTACCTTGCATTCGCTATAACAGTGGGTGGTGGTCACGAAGATGACTGAGCAAATTTGATGCGTTTCCCCCTTTTGCAGCGACTTTCTTCTTGCAAGATCGGCAGACAGGGTGACCGTCCTCGATTAAATTGCCTTCAGGACTCTTGTAAAAAATACGACCAGACCACCGATTTGGTCATCTTAGATGGCTGAAAAATCTCCCGAACGCTGTCACTGCCTTCAGCCATTTCGTCTCGTGCAAAAAAACAACAACATTGCATGCTGCTCCTGCGTCAGACTGATGCTGGCTGGACAGGATTTACCGCGAGTTTTCAAAATCGCAATAATCAAACACGGTTTTGATGATAATTAAATTTTAAACGATAATACTAACGTCAGGGATTATCATGATTATCGTAAAACGGTAATCGTTACATCCACCCTAAATGAGGGTGAGTAATTAATGACAGAATTTTTGGCTGAACTATCCCTTTAAAGTTACTTTTTCTAAACATGAATATAGCCTAATATTTCGTTGTTTAGGACAACAGTTCACACAACATGTCATTATTTATTCACCCTCATGTTGTTCCAAACTTTTGTTTTGTACAGCACAAAGAGATGCTAGGTAGAAAGTTACACTGCCAATTTCATTTTTATTATATTTTTTTCTATACTAAAAAAAAAAGAAAGGTAACTCAGACTCATTCTGCCTAACCTCTACTTTTGTGTTCCAAGGAAGAAAGCCTGCCATACGAGTTTTGCACAACATTGAGGAAACAAGGAAATCATCTAATTCTACAGAATGTATCATGGAGAGAAAAAAAACTGAAAAATGTTCTTTTTAATTACAAAGATTTTGCCCATAACAAACAATCCTTAAAAGTAACACGGTTTGTGTCAATGACACAGTCTATTGACATATGTGACCCTGGACCACAAAAACAGTCATAAGTAGCAAGGGTCTATTGTCAGTAATAGGGTCAAAATACAGATTTTTTTGTTTATGTTCAAAAAATCATTAGGATATTAAAGCGCCGTCCGTAACTTTGTTTTTGATTTATTTAATTTCTGTACCTAAAAACTAATGTTCTTAATGTAACCTAAAAAAAATGAAAATCACTGTTATTTTATTTGTATCTTTACTGTATTGTATTTATTTGTGCTGTTGCTTATAGTTAGATAGATTATATTTATTTTCATTTGACAATATAGTTTTTGCCTAAACATAGCACATAACGAATCTTATGGCTAACGATTAACTATCTCTAATAAAACAGCATTCATTTCCAATCGAATTCAAATTAAAATATGAACTACTATTCATAACAGAAAGTGATTGACATGTGGCTAAGTATGGTTACCCATACTAGGAATTAGTGTTCTGCATTTATCCCATCTAAAGTGCACACACACCGTGAACACATACCCGGAGCAGTGGACAGCCATTTTTAGCTGCGGCGCCCGGGGAGCAGTTGGGGGTCGGTGCCTTGCTCAAGGGCACCTCAGTCGTGGTATTGAGGTGGGAGAGAGCGCTGTACATTCACTCCCCCACCTACAATCCCTAAACAAGACTCGAACCCGCAACCTTTGGGTTACAAGTCCGACTTTAAACCATTAGGCCACGAACTTCCCCGGTTTCCCCCAGCAAAAAAATCTAAATTCATTCTCTGCCAGCAGGAGGTGCTTGTAGAGTGGGAGAGATAGAGGTTTTCCCAGTAACGGCTGTACACAAAGCAGCGACCCGCTCTAGTGATGGGAAGTTCGGCTCTTTGGCTTGGCTCCCTTAGAAGAGCAGATCTCCAGCCCCAAATGGGCTCTTTATTTAGTATCAGTCTGAAGCTTTATATTTTAGCCCAATTCAAGCACGTGTAATGGTGTTTGAGTGTGGTTCAGTAGTTTTGCATTAATACTCCTTTATTTTGTTATTGTTTTTTCCCATAAACCCCACAGACCAGATACTCTTTTTAACTTTTTTTAATAAAATTTAATAAAACACGTTAGTCGTTAGTGGCAGAGTTGGCATCAGAATATCAGAGCTCATCAAATAGGATTGTGCTCGATGCGATTTCTCCCTCTGTGATTATTTGTTGTTTTGAGAGAGACTTCTTCTAGCGGGGACGATAGTGCAACAAATGCGAGTGCGTGCTTGGACCTACCCGTGTAAGCCAACCTGCACATTGCAGTCCTACATTTCGCGGCTATACGACTGTCCTCTCCTCTGGCCTGCTCTGTGTCCCTCGGGCCCTGTACCACTACACTCGCCTCTTCGGAGCGTGTCACCCTTGGCAGCCGCGCCACCCCCCTTCACCCACCGGGTTTAACCAGTACCGCGCCTTTAACATGTTCACAGTTAATCATGTATCGCCCTCCATCCCGGTGATTGCCAGATGCCACCGACGAAGCAGGGCGCCTCCGCGAGTAAGTGCGACCGGGGGCGCGGCGACAGCAGGCGTAGACGCGCACACACGCGGCGAGTGGAGCGCTCGGCGAGCGCCACCCGCGCCACGCCCGAAGCGAGCCGTGGACCGTGCAGTAGACCCTGGCGACACGCGACGGGGGCGGAACGGAGGACTAGCCGCACACAAGCCACTAGCTAAACTGAACGAAGCGTGAGGAAAACACAAACCGCCATTTTTACCTCCGTGTTTAATAGTTGGTATTACACACGGGTGCGCGACAGCGGCGGGCGCTGCGCTACCCGGGAAGCCCCGTAGATAGCGCCCTTAGGTTGGGGAGCCAGCCGCAGGCACGCGAGAAGGAATTGGGCGAGAAGGTAGACAAAGGGTGGGTGATATATCTTAGGCTCAGTCAATTGCAGGCGAGGAACGGGACGACGCGGGAGCTGCCAGATCAGGAGATCGGGATGACACGTGACTATCTTATAACAATAAAAATGTTTCGAGAGTGGGCAACGAAGTGAAGGGCCGACAAGAACGTAGAGCGTGAAGCTAGGCGCAGTCGATTAAGTTTCGAAGATGTGACGCAAGGTATCCCCACACAGAAATGGTACAGAGTACAGTAAAATGAAAAGAACTAAAGGCTTACTAAATGATCTATTCTTTCATTAGTTATCTTGTCAAAATGGAATATACTGAACAAGGATGTTTACAGCAGCAGAGGTCCACTTATAATTCCAATTGGGAGTGGACTGTTTGTTTTGTTCGTTGAAGTTATTCTATTATTAATTTTGTGCTGATTATTGGGTTTAATGTGTATTTCTTTTCTAAAGGCAAGAGACCATAAATAACACATGTGATTTTTATAATGGTGACATTTCTGCATTTGATATACAGAATAATTTGTGTGAAAGAATAAATGCACACCAATAATCGTCATACGTGGTGAAACCGTGACTATTAGCTATGACAATAACCGTACCAACAAAAAATCTATAATCGTTGATTCCGTAGTCCCATTCCCTATTCAAATAATGGATGATTCCTAGTCGTCCTCCCATGTTACTTGTGGACAGTGCAGGATCATGTTATTCACGAAGCAAGGCATTTTGGAAAGCTATTTGTGGCGGTCGTTTTGACATTTTTTTGGGTCTTTTGACCAACGTCGTAGCTAGAATGATTTGGACAGTTTTAAAGGCGATTTTCTCAATATTAAAATTTTTTTTTGCACCCTCAATTTCCAGATTTTCAAATAGTTGTGTCTCGGCCAAATATTGTACTATTAGGACACCATCGACGGTACACCTTTTTCGATAACGATATAAAAAATGTTCGATATAGCGCACGATATAGGCACGTGCTATGAGTGACGCAGACCGCACACACAAACACGAACACATGCTGAATTGAGTGCTGTGCCTGCCTGTGATGAGGAGATTGTGAATAAAAAAAATAATATTAGTCGAATTTAAAATAAACATTTGCATTTGAATGTTAGGAGTGCGTTAGGGAGCGTAATCAGTGGCGCACGAGATGCGGTGATAAAGATGTAAGTGACGTTGTAGCATTTTAATGTTTTGTTTCGTCTCGGGGTGCCCCACCGAGATGCGCGACGTCCGGCTGTGTTATGCATAAACAGCGAATATAGAAGCTTAATGCGGAGAAGATCTTGATTAGGTTAAAATCGAAACCAAGCCATTCACACAGATGCAAATTCAGCTCACTTTTTAGACGGACAGACTGCTGCACTCGCGTCTCACACAAGAGATGTAGCCATGCAAAGTTAAAACAGTTTAAACTTTTAGAAAACACGTCGCGAATTTGTGGAGGTTTATTCCTTTTCACTGCGTCTCTTATGTTTTTAAATGCAATCTGCGTGATGGGAGATTCGGCTCTTTGGATTAAGCAATGCATAAATACATGTTGCTGTTTTGTTCATAATTGTTTATGTAATTTACTAAATTATATTTGATTTATGAGTTACATTAATTAGACCTATTTTTTATAGACACTTATTTCCTTGCGTTGACAATTTAAACGTGCTGCATTATTTTGCTCATTGCGCACTCCTGTGGCCTCGCGAGACAAGCCAAAAGTTTCCTTCAGACCTATTTAATCTGCATATAAAACATTAGAAATTAGATATTTGTTTAATTTTTATTGTGTGTTTGACTGTTAAAACTAAAAATATGTGTTGCTTGTCTCAATAAATTGGGCTTAAGTGAAACATCCAGTGTTTTTTAAATTTAAAAAAACAATTCGAGTGATTTGTTTTAAGAAAGGTTATTAAAAAATTCAATAATTATCGATACCGAACGATATGAAACATTATATCATTGATAAATTTTTTAGCTATATCGCAAGGCCCTATTGTCTATCCTAACAAACCATACATCAATGGAAAGCGATTTATTCAGCTTTCAGATGATGCATAAAATCTCAATTTCGAAAAATTTACCCTTATAACACATAGCAAAGATCAATGTTCAGTTAAACCCTTTATCCAATTATAAAGACACAGCCTGTACGTGTTAGGTTGCCAGGGACTTTGCTGTTAATAAAAGAGATTTAGATTTAGAACTGTAGAAGTACAAACAGAACAAGCACTTGAACAAAGTGCTTTAGCCTGGAGATAGTGAGAGAAGCGACAATCTGATCCAATTCTATTTGAACTAATCAACACTTGTCAAAAACGAACAAAATAAGCACAGCAAGAGAATCAAAGCTTTACTCAGCTTTAAGCAACTGCCAAGAAAAGCAAGAATACAAAAAATAGCATTTGTTTACCCTAAAAGACCCGCCATATTCATATACATCACACACACACCCACACACACACTCATACTTTATTCAGTACCATCGTTGCAATGTCATATCACATTTTGGGAACCGGCACACCCCCCGCACACTTTTGTATTACTGTGATTCAAAAGCAACACATAAGTTAGAGAAGCTTTGTAGTCAGTTAATGACTGCTCTCACATTTACGAAATACTACACGAAGAATGCGTAGTATGACCGAATAAGAGGCCTTATCTATTGGTGACTTACAAATGGACCTAATGGAGCAAGATGGCAGCAAGTGTGTTAACGAAGCTCAGGCATAACGTATAATGGACCCCAGAACTCACTTCCAAGCAGCTGTATTCAGAGAATGGGACACCACTGCGGCGAAAGATGGGGATTCCACCTGACAGTGAAAGTCAAAAAGGGATTCCTCTTGAAGTATTAAACTACCAGTTCAGAAATATTATACAAATCAAACTGACAACACTCTAGTA
>JADLZN010002346.1:600000-780709 GCA_018155175.1 Sinocyclocheilus anophthalmus | reverse complement strand
GGTCATTCGCAAATGACGATCAATTTCATATTTTGGTCTACTAAACTACGTTTACTTCTTATTTTTAAATATTAAGTATATAGTTAAGTCAGTACACATTTTATAAACTTTCACTCAATGTGTGTAATTTCTCTGTACTTTTTACACTTGTGCTTCTATCCTGATGTATATTAAAGGATTGTAAATTCTTCATTTTGTTGTGATTTTCAGGATACTGTCACTTTATGCTCTATTTTGCTAAAATCTGCTAAATTATGCGAATTCTTCTGTTGTCATCCGCGTCCCGTTATTTTAGGTGTACAGTATAGCCTATTCATTTTCAATTCCTCGTTACTATAACTATACAACTATATATAACGTGAAAAGGTCAACGATAAGTTTCAAACAGCTACAACATAAAAATATTATCGCCTAGAGCGAAGAGTTTCGTTTACGAGGCTGTGTCCTTTGATTGGAGGGAACAGAGAGCTTAACGTTACGCCTTCGCCTGTGGATGTAAAATAGCCACTAAAGAAGCGTTTCATCCACTGATCTATATAAGATCAGTAGTTTCATCATTTCTTCAGAGAAAGGGGAATGCGAAAGGCAAAGGTAAGGTCGTTATGAAATTTATAAAAGTAAAAACAAATGTGCACAAACAATAAATAATAGCCTACTATAGTCTATATTTTCTTGGAGCAGATTTTACTTTAGTTTCAGTTTCGATTCCGGCTGAGTTTCAGTTAGGGGTGTAACGATTCACTCGTTTTAGATGCATCCGATCTTGAAAACATTTATTTTTTCAATGTGGATCGCCGATTTCAGCCAGTAGGTAATCGTTTAAAACGCTAAGAACGATGAATGAATAGCGATTTCTGTAGAGAATTCATGCTTTACAAAAATATATACAATTAAAGGGACTAAAAAGCACGATAATGGCGACCTGAAGTGTTTTTTTGAGCAGCGATGTGTGATCTCTCTTTCTTAGTACTCGTGGCCGAAGTAATGCTAAACGTGAAGTAGTTCTTACTTTTCTGTGCAGAAAATTAAAATAAATGTTTGTAGTATATAAAACAATCATTAAATTGCCATTAGGAAAAAAATATCGATTACGAATGATTGATTATTGTCCAGCTGTGTATTTGATTTCTTATAGCAAATTCAAAGTAAGAGATAAGAAATTCCTTGTAAAAAAATTAATAAAATACATACATGCATAAAATGATTGTATTTGACAATTCTGTCACTTCTGAAATGATGGCTACACCCCTGGTGTGACAAAATGTTAGCCTATACATAATACTTTTAAAGCTCTTTTTTAAAATCTTGGCTTACATAAATTTCCACATATGCCATAGCATCATTAAACTAGCGTCTAACAATGGACAAAAGTGTTTTTTTCCCCTCTAACCTATGGTTCTTTAACCATAAAGACTGCTGTGTAATTTGCCCCCTGACTAAACATTTAAAGAATTTAGGGGAAGCATTAAAATAATCCTGTGAATGCACTTAAAGAATGCAGAATCGAATCGTTAATCTTGAATCGAAGTTAAGTGTGGATTGAATCGAATTTAATCGTTCTGAATTTGCAAAAATCGTTCTTGAATCAAATCGAAAACCTATGAATCATGAATCGAATCGATTCGCTGTCTACCCAAAGATTCACAGCCCTAGTTTCAGTTAGTTCGTGTATGGCTTTCAGAAAACAAGTAATCTGACTGCTCGTATGGCAAGCCGTTTCAGCTTAAAGGTGATAGAGGTTTGAACAGCACTATGATCATCAATGCTTAGAAGCACAATGGAGTCTATTATTAAGAAGTGAAATGTATTTGGTACAACACAGACCCTCCCTGATCAGGACGTCGCTCCAAACTGAAATGCACTGCAAACACACTGACTTGAGATATTTAGTCTTGTTTCCAGGGGGGAAAAAACTAAGTTAAGTGCATTTTGCTTAAAACAAGTCAAATTATCTGCCAGTGGGGTAAGTAAAAAACTCTAGTTTTAAGAAGATTTTAATCCCCACTGGCAGATAATTGACTTGTTTTAAGCAAAATGCGCTTAATTTAGTTTTTTTCACCTGGAAACAAGACTAAATATCTTAAGTCTTTTTGCTTATCTAGTAAAAGTATCTTGATTTAAGAAATTTAAGATATATTGACTAGAAACAAGACAAAAATACATTCTAAAAAATGCTGAGTTAAATACAAACCAGTGCTGGGTAAAAAAAAAATAGGGCAAACTAGAAATTGGGTTGTTTTGACCCAGCGGTTGGGTTACTATCCAGAAGGTTGGTTAAACATTTAACCCAACCGCTGGATCAAAACAACCCAATTGCTGGGTTTGTCCCAATTTACAGCACTGGGTTGTATTTAACCCAGCATTTTTTAGAGTGTACTAAGTAAGATAAGCCATTTTTTGCAGTGTGAAAGAGCCGGAGGAAACTGGTCAGAGAGGCGACCAAGAGGCCGACAGCAACTCTGAAGCAGTTGCAGGAATTTATGACAAAGATCATTTTGGTCATTGTGTGCATGTGACAGCAATATCACAAATTCTCCACAAATGTATTTTGTATGGGAGGGTTGCAAGAAAAAAAAAAGCCACTCCTCAAGAAAGGCCACATGCAGTCAGACTGAGCTTTACCAAAACACACCTTGAAGATTTTGAGGCAGATGAGACTAAAATCGAACTATTTGGCCTCAACACCGAACAATATTTCTGGCGGAAATCCAATACAGCTCAGCATCCAAATAACAGCATTCCTCCAGTTAAGCATGGATGCGGTGATGTCCTGTTATGGGGTGTTTCTCTGCAGCTGGGACTGGAGCACTCGTCAGGATAGAAGGAAAAAATGCTTATGAGGAAAATCTGATGCCCTCTGCCAGAAAAGTTGTCATTGGAAAGAAGGTGTACCTTCCAACATGACAATGACCCAAAACACAACAAAACTAAGCACACACAGTGGTTGAAGGAGAAAAAGATGAATGTCATTGCATGGCCTCGTCAGAGCAGACTGAAACCCCACTGAAAATCTGTGGAATGACTTGAAGACTGCAGTCCACAAATGCTCACCATCAAACTGAACTGAACTTGAGCAGTTCTGCAAAGAAGAGCGGGCAAATATTGCAAAGTCAAAATGTGCAAAGTTACAGAGTAGATAGTAGAGACAAATCCCAGCAGACTAAAGGCTGTAATTAAACCAAAAGGTGATTCAACAAAATACTGACACAAGGGGGTGATCCTTTTTCCTACTCAGTGATTCTGTTTTTTTTTGTTGTTTTTTTCTGACATGTTTGTGTTATATCTTTCACTTAGATGTTAGGAGTAGCTACAGCTGGATAAATAAAAACTGAGTCTTCTTCATATCAGGTGCAAAACAACAAATTGATATTTTAAAAGGGGGTGATTATTTAATAGACCCACTGATGTATATTTGCCTAATTCTTTGTCGTTTAAAAAACTGTGAAAATTGAAAGATTAACTATCAATGTGCAATGAATGTTCAAACTAACCCATACAGAAAACACTTAATATATATATATGATTATATATACAGGTACATCTAAAAAAAAATTTGAATATCATGAAAAAGGTCAATACTTTGTCACTCATTTCAGAAAGTGAAAACCATATATTATATAGATTCATTACACAATGAAATATTTGAAGCCTTTATTTCTTGAAATTTTGATAATTATGGCTTACAGATAATGAAAACACAAAATTCAGTGTCTCAGAAAATTAGAACATTGTGAAAAAGTTCAATATTGGAAAGTCATGGTGTCACACCCTAATCAGCTAAATACCTCAAAAAACACCTCCAAAGGTTTCCTGAGCCTTTAAATGGTCTCTCAGTTTGGTTCACTAGGCAACACAATCATGGGGAAGACTGCTGACTTGACAGATGTCCAGAAGACAGTCATTGACACCCTCCACAAGGAGGGTAAGCCACAAAATTGCATTGCTAAAGAAAGTGGTTGTTCACAGAGTGCTGTATCCAAGCAATGTCATAGAAAGTGAGGTGCAAGGGAAAAAGTGTTGTAGGGAAAAAGGTTGGAACCAGCAAGAATTTGGGGGAGCTTCACAAGGAGTGGACTGAGGCTGGCATCAGCGCATCAAGAGGCACTACGCACAGACGAATCCTAGACATGGTCTACAAATGTCGCATTCCTTGTGTCAAGCTACTCCTGAACCAGAGACAACGTCAGAGCGTCTTACCTGAGATGTGGAGAAAAAGAACTGGACTGTTGCTCAGTGGTCCAAAGTGCTCTTTTCAGACGAGAGCAAGTTTTGTATTTAATTTGGAAATCAAGGTCCTAGAGTCTGGAGGAAGAGTGGAGAGGCACAGAAACCATGTTGCTGAAGTCCAGTGTGACGTTTCCACAGTCAGTGATGATTTGGGATGCCATGTCATCTGCTGGTGTTGGTCAACTGTGTTTTCTGAAGTCCACAGTCAACACAGCAGTCTACCAGGAAATTTTAGAGCACTTCATGCTTACTTCTGCTGACAAGCTTTATGGAGATACTGATTTAATTTTCCAGCAGGACTTGGCACATGCCCACACTGCCAAAAGCACAAAAAGCTGGTTAAATGACCATGGTGTTACTACTGTGCTTGATTGGCCTGCAAACTCGCATGACCTGAACCCCATAGAGAATCTATTGAGTATTGTCAAGAGGAAGAGGAGAGACACCAGACCCAACAATGCAGAAGACCTGAAGGCCGCTATCAAAGCAACATGGACTTCCATTACACCTGAGCAGTGCCACAAACTGATCACATCCATGCAACGCCGACTTGAGGCAGTAATTAAAGCAAAAGGAAACCCTACCAAGTATTGAGTACATGTACATACAGTAAATGAACATACTTTCCAGAAGCCTGACATTTCTGTTTAAAATTTCCTTTTTTTATTGATCTTATGTAATATTAACATTTTCTGAGACACTGAATTTTGGGTTTTCATTATCTGTAAACCATAATCATCAAAAGTTCAAGAAATAAAGGCTTGAAATATTCCACTCTATGTGTCATGAATCTATATAATATATGGGTTTCACTTTCTGAAATGAGTGACAAATAATATTGACCTTTTTCATGATATTCAAATTTTTTAAGATGTACCTGTGTATATACTGTATATATATATATAATCTTTTTTTAAACGTTATAATACAGGTAGCAATATATTTAAATTACATGTGATTACTACAATTAATACTACCGTAGATTGAAATATATAGCTAATGTCCATTGTAGGCTTTTTCTTTGCTTTTGTGTGTACATGTTACAAGGTCTATATTACATGCATTTTCCCCCCTTTTTTCCGCATTTTTTTTTTTTTGCGATGTACTAAATAAAAATACTGCAGTAAGAATATAAAACAGTTTACATAGTTATGCATGCAGTATGCTGTTTTGACAAATTCTTGTATTGGATTCGAGCTGTGCATTTTATCAGTATGAATAGATACTTTCAGTTTTATCAGTTTTTGTCTCATCACAAAAGCTCCAGCACTTCCCCTTTCCTGATGAACCGCAGCGTTCAGAAGCACCGACACTTGCAGCAAAAGTCCTGCCTAGTTTTTTCTGCAGTAAATTATAATTATTATCTGTTTCAAAGGCTTTGAAAGAGCAGGAGGTTAATGAGTCAGAGAGCGCTTTCATGTGGTCGATGCGCCCCATCCTGCGTGAGGCTCAACACACGGTGCTCGGTGGACAGTAGCTGCTGCATCTGAGTCCGGCGCAGCACGCAGAGACTGCAGAGAAGCATTGCAAACATTCCCTTCTAATTGTACACTTGTTGTCTTCAAAGGACAGAAGCTGTAGCCTAAGATTCATGGAATCTGGGATACAACAATAAGCCACACATCCGTCCAGCCCAAAGCCGCAGGCTATTTAAAGATAAAGTAGGCTGTAGTTTTTTGCCACTAAATGAAGCACCCACCCTTCCGCCGCGCTATATTGGAAACAGATGCCGTCGGTTGTGATGCTCAGCTAATTTTTGTGGATTGTGATTTTTTTTTGGTTGCCTAAGCCAACAAACTGATAACCATTTATAAAGACAATTCATTCCTGAACACACACAGTTTAGCACTGATATACTGTGCAACAAACAGAAATGCCAACATAATGACTGTTTCCAAACAGGTTGTCATTAGTCCCGCCTCCAAACTCACGCTATTGGTCAATGTTAGAATTTCAGTACTAAAAAAAAATCACACTTTTTCTTTAAGAAACATGAATTGATTCATATTTTGTTTAAATGCCACTATTTAAGAGATAATGTTTTGTACGTGGCAGATTAAGACATGGTTAGATTGTAGTTGAATTACTGGAAATAGCTAAAAAAAAGAAGAAAATTTTATCTAACAATAATTGCAAAGTAAAGCAATACAGGTTTATTGATTATATGATTAATTGATCAGTGTTCAAGAAATAGTTCAACTAAACCCATACAGCACAAAACATAAATCTTTAATATCTTTTATGTTAAAATTACAGGTAAAATAAAATGTTTCATTCTGATTAAATTATTATTAATATCGATAATATATATTTAAAGTCCATTGTAGTTGTTTGTTTGTTTTTTTATTTATTGCATTTGCATATTGCATATTGCAAACCTGGTAATAGCAATAAGATTAAAGATCAATGTTTAATAAATAAAGTAAAACAATACAGCACAAAAAAATTCACTCTTTATAGGCTAATTAGTATGCTAAAAAATACAGGGGAAAATATGTTTAAATTCTATTTATTATTTAAATTGAAAATTAAAATTGTACTTTGAATCATATAGATTATATATATCTATAATATATATATTATATATATAGATATAGTATAGATAATAGATATATATATATATATATTATTTATTTTTATTTGGATATTTAAAATGAGGTGAAATGTGAAATATATGACCAGAATAAAATATAAATGTTTTTAACATATGGGTGTTCCACCAAGTAATACAGTTAACTGGACTAATTGTAATCTGTTTATTGACATTTTACAGTGGCTTTGAACGCAGCTCATCCAGTAAGCATTAAGGATCTGGCGAACTCTCCCTTTAATAAACTCCTAACAAGCATTAAGAACGTCAGGCTGAAATGCATGACTGATCTGTCTTTCAGCAACTCTACATTTCTCTTTCATTCAGTCTAAGATGGATTCACGGCGGTGTTTGATGTCTCAGCTGTGTTGTGGGCTTTGCTACTGTGAGACGCTCCCTACTTATACCATAATTACTGCATCTGCTCTGTATTTAAAGACCTCCAACTCAACGTTTTGACAACTTTATGGCCACACTTAACTGTCAGCGAAAGATCTGAAGTGTTCAGAGACATTTTTAGGGGGCAACAATCAGCGCCTGCAAATTTAAAGGCATCAAACACATAATTTGGTTGCGCAGTGCATTAATGCAAACTTTCAGATGTGAAACAGCTGCCATTATCCAGTGGTTAATATCTTTTCAAATTAAGGATCCTCATTAGACTTTGAATGCATGTCTTTCCTTTCCTACGGAACAATTTATAATACTTGTGCTGTTTTCCCACCACAATGATGTCACTTCCTAGAGGATGATGCCACTGAGGCTTGTGCTAGTTCTAGGGACGCAGGAAAAAACATATAAACTGATTATCAATTAAAACAATATTTCCAAAAACAAAACAAAAAACTAAAATTTTTTAAACAAATTTTATACCTTGTAATTATTTTTATTTGTAACAGTTTATTATGAATCTTTTATATGAAGCACTTTGAATTAGCATAGAATTACCTTCTTTTTTATAGTATTTATTTTTAAAATAAAGAAACGGCAAGAATATGTCTTAATAAATAAACAAGTTTTCAGTTCAGATCAGGGTTATTATAACTGACTAAAAATAAAAGCGTTAACAAAATGTTACTAGAAATAAAATAAATGTTAACTGAAAAAAAAAAAAAAAAAAAAAAAAAAAAAAAAAAAAAAAAAAAAAAAAAAAAAAAAAAAAAAAATATAAAAAAAAAAATATATATATATATATATATATAATATATATACACTTCAGCTAGTTGCCAAGGCAACAGTTTAATTCATTGAGTTTAAATTGATGTAATAAAATAAAACAAAAAACTAAATAAATAAAGAAAAATGCCCCCTAAAGTACTTTTGATCAAGATAATAACTAAATAAATCAAACCAGGACTATATCTTATATATAAACAAGGTTAGTTTACATCAGGGTTATTATAGATTATAAATAAATCAAACAATTTTAAAAAGGTCAATAGAAATTATAAATAAAGTTAAGTGAAGTAAATTATATTATGATATTATATAAGTTATTATAATCAAATTAATTTCAGCTAGTTGCCCAGACAATTTTCATTTTTATTAGTTTAACTATAAAACAAAACTGAAATAAAAATGTATAAAACCTATATAAACATTTTAAAAAGAAAACTAATAAAAATGACCAAAGCATACATCACAAATTATTAATACTAAATTAAAACAGAAATCGAAAAACAAAAACTCATTCAAAATATTAATAAAAACCCTAATAATATCACAATGGTATGAAAATAACACTGGTTCACATTAGAATGTGAACCTGGGATGTGACAAAAATGAACATCCACTCAAATCAAACAAGTCAAAATTAGGATTCCTCCACGTTTACCTAAAACTGATACAATTGTTATGCTGATCATATAATTTGCAATAAACTGTATTAAATTGGAAAAAAAGCAAAATAGGCACGTCACAGGTCACCTCAAAAAAAAAAAAACACATTTAGAAAGTGTCAGGCTAATCAACTGAACGTATGTTTTTCAAGGCAAGGCAAGTTTATTTGTATAACACATTTCATACACAATGGTAATTCAAAGAGCTTTACATAAAATAAAATAAAATAAAAAAAATGAATTTAAGAAAACGATTATACATATATAGTGCAATTAGTTCGGACATCGCACAGTGCTCATTTAATAAAATGCACAGCTAAACAGATGAGTTTTGAGTCTGCATTTAAATGTGACTAATGTTTTAGCACATATGATCTCTTCTGGAAGCTGATTCCAAACTGCGGGTGGCATAATAACTAAAAACGGACTCCCCTTGTTTTGTGTGAACCCATGGTATTTCTAACTGACTCGATCCTAAATGATCTGAGTGGTCTGTTAGGTTTAAATTCAGTGAACATATCTGCTATGTATTTAGTTCCTAGGCCATTGAGTGATTTATAAACGAGGTAAAAGTAATTTAAAAATCAATCCTAAATGTAACGGGAAGCCAGTGTAAAGACCTGAGGACTGGTGTGATGTGCTCAGCTTTTTTTGGTTTTAGTCAGAATCCTGGCAGCAGGTTTCTGGATGAGCTGCAGCTGTCTAATGGTCTTCTTGGGAAGGCCGGTGAGGAGAACATTACAATAGTCCACCCTGCTGGTGATAAAGGCATGAAAAGTTTCTCCAAGTCTTGACTGGAAACAAGACATCTAATCTTGCAATGTTTTTGAGATGATAGTATGCTGTTTTAGTTACAGCTTTGACATGACTACAGAAACTAAGGTCTGTCTCCAGAATCAAACCAAGATTCCTGACTTGATTTTTAGTTGTTAGACCCTAGAGTCAAGGTATGCATTCACCATGGGAACTTCATCTTTGTTTCCAAATGCAATGACAGTTTTTCTTTGTTTAACTGAAGAAAGTTCTCGCACATCCAACTTTTCATTTCATCAATGCATTGGCAGAGGAGTCAATGGGGCTGTAGTCATTTGGAGATAAGGCTAGGTAAATCTGGGTATAATCTGCATAGCTGTGATAGGCGATTTGGGTCTTTCTCATTATTTGACTTAGTGGGAACATATACAGGCTAAACAAGAGCGGTGCAAGAATTGAGCTTTGTGGGACTCCGCATGTCATGGACGTACACTTAGACTTATGCTCTCCTATACTCAAATAATAACCTCTCCCTTCTAAGTATGACCTGAACCACTTAATTACCATGCCAGAAAGCCCGACCACGTTTTCCAGTCTCTCTAGTAGTATGTAATGATCGACAGTATCAAACGCAGCACCGAGATCTATTTGCAAGATTCAGAATTTAAGCGAAATCATTTTATCTTAATGAGTGCTTGTCTCTGTGCTGGGATGCGGTCGCAACCAAGAGTCGCTCCATCCCATTTTTTTTTTTCCCAACAAAAAAAACCCGAGGTTTCTACACTCAGCCCAGAATTCTCTTGTTGCAAAAGGTTGAAAGGGAAGATCTGAATGAAAGGCAAGGCTATAATCATTGCTGCATGTGATGCAACCCATCCGAGGATTTACAGGCCGACATGTGAGGGCAAGCGTTGTTACACCGACAGAAGAAAAGAAAAAGCTGCCAATCTCCGAGACGTGAGGAGGACATGCTGGACTCTAAAACAAAAAGACAAGCATCCATTGTGTCCAAACCCACACGTCCCAATGCATCCTGGGACACGCAATGTGGGCAAGGTGTGTAAACACATCAGGGCGTGCTGTCATCGCTTTCAAGTGTTGCTGATGAATACATTATTAAAATAGCCGAGGGAAAGTACATCTCCTGAATGGGCCGCTAACATGCAGAAGCTTGAATCCCGCAGTGGCACTGTACACACACGTCCCGCTCAGGACCACAGGCAGGTGTCTGCGGCCGGAGGGCTTTGGGAGAGCTGCCAGATGATTTTGTTTAGAAAGACAATAAGAGCAGTGAGGCTTCGGGTTTCTGAGGATGCAAACTAAGACACCGCGTCTGAGCAGCAGAAGTTGGGAGTTTTGCCCAATGTGTCCATAAAGAATAACTGTTAGCCAAACAATACACTTATTATGAAGAATGCGTGTGTTTTCCTACCGCGTTCGGTCACAGGTGGGAAGTTTTGTGTGATATTTGATGGTGTTCTCTTCCTGACTGTGTGTGAGAAATTAATGTTGCTTTTCAGAAATACAGCACTGCTCAAAAGTTTGAGGTGGGTAAGATACTTTAATGTTCTTATGCTCACCAAGACTGAATTTATTTAATAAAAAAAATACAATAAAAACAATAAAACTGAAATATTATTACAATTTAAAACAAAAGTTTTCCATTTTAATATATTTTAAAAAGTAATTTATTATTGTGATGCAAAGCTGAATTTTCAGCATCATAACTCCAGTCTTCAGTGTCACATCTTCAGAAATCAGGATAATATGCTGATTTGCCGCTCAGGCAACATTTCTGATTATTATCAATATTGAAAAAAGTTGTGCTGCTTCATATTTTCATGGAAACCATGAATTCAAATAGTAAAATTATTGTAATAATTTTTCACAGTATTACTGTTTTACTGTATATTTGATCAAATTTAAAAAATGCAACCTTGGTGACAAGAAGAGGCTTCTTTCTAAAACGTTAATGTGATATTATTTTCAATGTTGAAAACAGTTGTGCTGCGTCATATTTTTGTGGAAACTGGGATATATTTTTCTTTTCAGGATTCTTTGATAAATAAAAGGTTGCAAAGAACAGCATTATTTGAAATATAAATATTTTGTAACGTTGTAAATGTCTTTACTGACACTTTTGAACAATTTAATGCATCCTTGATGAATAAAAGTATGAATTTATTTAAAAAATAAATAAATAAACAAAACAACCAAAAGAAAAAAAAAACTTTTAAACAGTAGTTTAAATATTTCATAGCTTTCATTAAAGGAAAAATGCAATGCATTTTCTCACCTCATATTGTTACAAATCTTTGGATTATTTGTAAAACTGTTCACATTGCTCTTTTCTCCACACAACAAAAATGAACTTTCATTCAACATCAAGTCACTGATGTTGCCGAGATCCTAAAATGACAAAAAAGCATCAGGAAAGTAGTTTATATGACTTGTGCATTATATTCAGTCTTCTGAAGTCATACAATAGCTTTACGTTTGAGAAACCCAAATTTGAATCATTATTTGCTGAAATGCTTCCCCTAGTTTTGAAACTTCATTCACATCTGCACCAGATGTGATCTCAGTAACTGACCTTGATAACAAGCACTAATTAAATGACTAATGTTAGGGAATATCATTCCAGCTGAGGTTGAAGAGCTGAAGATCTTCAGCGTGAACTCTGGCTCAGGTCATGAGGTGAGCGTAGGAGTGGGCATGCATGTTTGTGGATGTGGTTATGATTAAGCAGGTCCAATGAGTGAGCGCTGCACAAAAAATGACCATATTCATAATAGCTACCGCCAAAACACTGTAGTTACACAGTTATTGTTTACTGTGAAACCACAAATTTAAAAAGGATCTCCTTTAAACCACATTAGACACATTCCGAGCTTTATATTATAACCACTAACTGTGTTAGGAACTAATATACTCTTGATGTGACATTTAAACAAAGATTGCACCTGAAATAATTAGATGTTGACATTGTTATGGATTAACATCCACCAAAACCTATAAATCACTATAACATAAATAAATACAGTACATGCTGCATTTACAAAAGAGCACAGTTGTATTAAATGCACTTTGAACATGGGTTAAAATATATGCACTGCTTGTACAGTACTGCAGTACATTGAGTTAAATGAAGAAAAGTTCTGACGAAATGGATCAAAATGAAGCAATGCTGCCCTCTGTTGAGTACAGGAGAACACAAAACACTGACCGTAAAGAGAACACAATATAAACCAACTGACATTTCTGTCTTATGAAATGAAAGTTATATAATAAACAATATGGACGACTGAATTACTCTTATGTCTGAATGTTATGAAAGTTATGGAAGTATGCATGACCTATACATGAACAAATACTTTTTTGGTCATGCTTGCATTACCCATTGAGCTCTAACATATAGTTTAAATATGCAAACATAATCTCATGATAACTATATTGGCATTCTTTCAATTTAAGTGAATGTACATTAATATCAAAATGCCTTCAAACAAACTTAATAATTATTAAATTATTATATAAAATATTTATTATATATTTTATAATATATAATAATCAAACTGCTTATGAAAAAAAATATATAATTTAAAATATTACACTTTATACTAAATTTTTTTATTTTTTTATTTATTATATAATCAGGACATACATACATACATAAATAACCAAAAACCTAAATTGCCAATGCAAATTTGAACAAAAAAAAATTTAAAACCACAATCAGTCTAAAAGGTCAAAAATCATTTATCAGGACCGCATGAAAATCAGCCTCTAAAACACCAGCTTAAAAGTAAAATTATTGAAATGTATGAGTCAAACCCTTAATGCAACATTTTAAATACATCACACTACACTGTAAATGTTTTATCAGTTAACCTAAAACTGTGCTTCACATGGAAACAGTCGAAATTGAGAAATATGTAATATTACTAAGTCAATCTGGCTACATCAAATGACCAAAAAGTGATTGTAAGGGTCAGATCAGTTAGAAACAGTTCCTCAAGATCACAACTGCAAACTTTCACTTTTTGCATGCTATTTACACAAAAACACTTCATTTAAAACCACCCATAGTGGGAAAGAGAATCCCTTCATCACAGCACTCATTAGTCAAGTGTTATCAGGAGACTGTCAGAGAAAAATGCAGGAGGAATGACGTCTGTGCAGGGTGAGCATGGTGCCAGGTCACTCCCGCTCACACACACACACACACACACACACACACACACACTCATGTTGTGTTTTCCATGTTTTTATGGGGATTCCATAGGCGCAATGGTTTTTATACTGTACAAACTGTATGTGCTATTGCCCTACACCAACCCAACCCCTAAACCTACCCCTCACAGGAACCTTTCTGCATTTTTACTTTCTCAAAAACACTCATTCTTATTATTTTAGCCTTGTTTTGCTCATGGGTACCTCAAACTTTACTAATATATCAAATGGACTAGTTTACTAATCTTTGTAGGACATTTGGGTCCCCATAACGTGATAAATACCAGGTACACACAGACACTCTCACTCACACACACACACACACACACACACACACACACAGACACACACTCCTAAACAACTGATTAACAATTTTACCTGCTGACACCTTCGATCATGTATTTGAATCTGTAATCTTAAACAGCTCATCAGATATTTAACAGAAATGCAGATGTTGAGCAGGATGAACAGACATGAGTGAGAGGGAAACTATGGCCTGGTTAAATGTGTGAAACCTCATCAGATACGAGCAGCGTTCACCGCTTAACTTCCTCCCACTCGATCTCTGCATTCCTCAACTCGTCCTGAGAAACTCACACTCAAACGCAATTGTTTCTGACGCTTTATGCATTATAAAATCCTGAGACTGAGGCTGAACTTCTCCACTGAGACGGATGAAGATCTGTGTGAGTAAATCAGAGACTTCATTGTGTTCACAGGAGCAATATAATGAATATATATTGAATATAATGCAAAGCAATGCAGAATGTGTCTGAACTGAAGTGGACTCTATTATGTTCACTCTATTATGTGTCATTTATGATGCTGAGAGTAGAAATTATAAAGGAAACTCTGGATTTTTATTGAATGCAAATGTAACTAACTTGTGAATGGTGATGGCAGAACACTTAGAAATGTATTAACTTGCAGAAAGTTGTTCAACTTCATAAGCATGTAAATGATGTCACCTATATGTTTAGACGTTCAAAAAAAGTATGCATCAGCATTATTTTAGTTTTTATTAATAGTTTGAATTAGTTTTATATTTTCTGAATTCATTCTAATTTTAGTTTAAGTTTTAGCAATTTTGTTGTGTCTGTCATTTTAATTTAATTATTTTTTTTAAATATGTCTATATCGCTTTTATTTATTTCAATTTTAGTTTGTTATTTTAGAAATGTTGCCTTGTTAACTAGCTGATTTTTTTTTCTTTAATTTAATTTAGAAATTACATTTTTTATTTATTTTTTTATTTCAAGTAACATTTTGTTGTTGTTGTTTAAGTTTCAGGTAACTATAATAACCCGGGTATGCATTATCCAAAAGCATTATGAGAAACATAGTAAACATCACATAGTGGTTTTCAGTTTGAAATATTAATGAAGAAGTTTGAAGCAGTTGTAGCGGATTCACTGACCTTGAATTTCACATCTGAGTTATATTTCAAAGACAATGTTGGTGGCAACAACTATCTGGGGAACAGTTTAAATAGATATATATATCTATATATATATATATATATATCATTATATAAAAACAAAAAAAAACAGTTTAAAACTTTGTCAAATTTTAGTCAGTCAGTCAACTTAAGTTTATCAACTTTAAGTCATTTCAACTTAAATTACATTAAACAGATGATGCAAGTGACGTCACACTATGTTGTGATGTTTTTCTGGACTGCTGTGTGTGTGAGAACACAGGATCCTCCAGCATTAAACTCCAGCAGCATTGAGGACATCAGCACTAATGCAACATCACCACTCTGTTTTCCCATCGGAGACAACCCCTACCCTAAATGTGGTATGAATATGCATTGTTTTATATCTAATAATATATATACACACCCCCACAGGTGCCTCTCAATAAATTAGAATGTCGTGGAAAAGGTTTATTTCAGTAATTCACCTCAAATTGTGAAACTGATGTATTAAATAAATTCAATGCACACAGACTGAGTAGTTTACGGTCTTTGTTCTTTTAATTGTGATGATTTTGTCTCACATTTATCAAAAACCCACCAATTCAATATCTCAACAAATTAGAATCGGCTTTCTGACGACCAATAAAAAAAACATTTTTAGGAATTTGTCGGCCTTCTGGCAAGTATGTACCTTTACTTGTACATGTACTCATAACTTGGTAGGGCTCCTTTGCTTTAACTACTGTGCCCTCCAATTCGCGTGGCCATTGAGGTGACAGTTTGTTGCACTGCTGAGTGGTATGGAACCCAGGTTTTCTTTGACAGGGCCTTCAGCTCTCTCATTTTCCTCTTTTGACAATACCCCATAGATTCTCTATTATGGTGTTCAGGTCAGGCGAGTTTGTAGCACAGTAACACCATGGTTATTGAAACAGCTTTTGGTGATTTTGGCAGTGTGGGCAGTGCCAAATCCTGCTGGAAAATAAAATCAGCATCTTCAAAAAGCTGGTCAGCAGAAGGACGCATGAAGTGCTCCAAAATTTATTTCTTAGTACACCGGGTGCAGTGACGTTGGTTTTTCAAAAAACACAATGGACCAACACCAGCAGATACATTGCACCCCAAATCATCACAGACTGTGGGAAACTTAACACTGGACTTCAAGCACTTGGGCTATGAGCTTCTACCCCCTTCCTCCAGACTCTAGGACCTTGGGTTTCCAAATGAAATACAAAACTTGATCTCAACTGAAAAGAGGACTTTGGACCACTGGGCAACACAGTTTCCTTTTCTCCTTAGCCCAGTTAAGACGCCTCTGACGTTGTCTGTGGTCAGGAGTGGCTTAACAAGAGGAATACGACATCTGTAGCTAAATTCCTTGACACGTCTTTGTGTGGTGGCTCTTGATGCCTTGACTCTAGCCTCAGTCCATTCCTTGTGAAGCTCACTCAAATTCTCGAATCGATTTTGCTTGACAATCCACATAAGGCTGCGGTTCTCTCTGTTGGTTGAGCATCTTTTTCTTCCACAATTTTTCCTTCCACACTTCAACTTTCTGTTAACATGCTTGGATACAGTGCTCTGTGAACAGCCAGCTTCTTTGGTTATGAATGTTTGTGGCTTACCCTCCTTTGTGAAGGGTGTCAATGATTGTCTTCTGGACTGTCAGATCAGCAGTCTTCCCCATGGTTTTGTAGCCTAGTGAACCAAACTGAGAGATAATTTTGAAGACTCAGGAAACCTTTGCAGGTGTTTTGATTAGCTGATTGGCATGTCACCAAATTCTAATTAGTTGAGATAGTGAATTAGTGGGTTTTTGTTAAATGTGAGCCAAATCATCACAATTTAAAGAACCAAAGACTTAAACTACTTCGTTCTGTGTGCATTGAATTTATTTAATAACGAGTTTCACAATTTGAGTTGAATACTGAAATAAATGAACTTTTCCACAACATTCTAATTTAGTGAGATGAGGCCCCTGTATATATAGAGAGGATCGAGAGAGAGAGAATGCTCTACTACTAGTGAAAACTATAGATTTTTTGGGGGGACTGAACGAAATTTATGAAATTAATACTTTTTTCACAAGGACACCGTTAATATTGATCCAACGTGACAGTAAAGATCTTTATAATGTTGCCAAAAGATTGCTCTTTCAAATAATTGCCGTTCTTTTACGAATCCTGCTAAATAAAGCATCCAAGCTTCCACAAAAATAATAAGCAGAACAACTTTTTTTCAATATTGATAATAATCAGAAATGTTTCTTGAGCAGCAAATCAGTAATTATATGATTTCTAAGATCATGTGACACTGAAGACCTGGAGTACTGATGCTGAAAATTCAGCTTTTTGATCACAGAAATAAATTACATTTGACTGTATATTCAAATAGAACATTTTTTTTTTACATTGTAATAATTTCGTTTTTTTTTTTTTTTTTTTTTTTTTTTTTTTTTTTTTTTCCGTTTTTTAACTGTAAATTAAAAAAATCTTTACCCCAGGAACAACTCTCTTTCCCCCCCCCTCCCCTCTTTTTTTAGGGCCTGCAGTATATACTGTAGTAACATTTTATGTCCTTACTAACAACACACCACAATTCAATGCATGAGTTTTGCTTAAAAATGTAAAGCATTAAAAACAAATGATTTGTATTCATATAGATGTCGCTCTTGGAAAAGATGACATCTTTAACTCCAGTTCAGGAAACGACACTATCCCAATGCCATCGATTGCAGTTACTGAATCAGTCCTCACTACAACCTTAACCACAAGAGTTTTCATTCCAAAAACTCTGGAATCAAGTACAACAACCACTCCTACGGTACAACAATCTCCAAATTCACTGGAAGAAACAAAGTTCTCAACCAAAACACCAACACAGAGTCCCATGATAGTGGATGAGATGGAGCATAAAAATCAGGAAGATGGACAGAACGCAACCGAGTCTACGAACTGCACCTTTGACCCCTGCGTTCACCTCCAAGACACCTGCTTCAACAGACCCGACCCGACATGCATCTGTCCCGGCGTGACCTCAGACTCGCAGCCTCCGGACAGCCCCACCTCGCTCGCGGTCACGGCGGTCACTTACAGAGTACTGCTAGTTACATGGTGTGCGCCGTACTCACTGGTAACGCAGTACTTGTTAGGTGTCCAACACGAGGGTTTAACGCAGAAGAACCTGAGTTTCAGCTCTGCGGTCCGTCAGGTGTTCATATCAGATCTGGAGGTGGATAGCATTTATCATATCTGCTTACAGGCCGTGAACGGCGCAGGATCATCAGGCCCTAAATGTGCCTCGGTCCGGATGGGTTTAAACACAGAGGTGTATTTATACAGTCTGTTAGTGGTGTGTGGAGTCCTGATGCTGATTGTGGCATCACTGAGCTTCTGTCTGTATAAACAGTGTAAGAAAGCACCGGTGGAGAACCCACATCTAACCCGGTTAATCTCCATCCCCAATCCAGCGTTCTTCAACCCATAGAAAGAACAGTAAGGAAAGTGAAGAACATACCTCTTCATATGCAGCTGCATGCATAGAGGAAATCAATGGAAAATGCTCTCCAAATAAAAGTTCATTAGATATGTATTTATCTTAAAGTTTTTCCATTAAGTAATAGCTCTATATATTCTTAAACCTTACCTGCATAGTTGGTGGGTGCACAATACAAATTCCTGCTATTGGCCAGAATTTTGTGCTTTTATAAAAATAAAACAATTATATATATATGAAAATATTAAAAAATATTATATATACATATGAAAAAAAATAAATATAAAAATGTATTACTTTATTTAAATATCAATATATATATTATTCCATTTAAAAATTACATATTAATCATTCAATAACAGGAATTAAATGAAAGGGTGAAATGATTTTTTAAAACACATGACTCCTCAAAAAAAAAAAGATTGTAATGCTTAAAAACAAACAAAAATGATAAAATATTTTATAAAGATGATTTTTATAAAGATAAAATATCGGTAGTTCATAGAAACCTATTAGTCAGTGTAAAACGTAAAACTTAATGTACTTAAAAATTGCATGTAATGACTACTTAAAACTCATATTATTTATAGTTTTATACTCTTGTCTAAATCAACTATTTCAAAAGATGATTAGGTTTTTACATTAAAGTAACTTCTGTTTTTTACTTTGCAGTTCACAGTCTTGGGGCAATTTGGACTTTACTCCTAGCTAACATTCATATTTTTTGACTTTTTATTTCTCTTCAAAATAAAAAAATAAAAAAATAAATGTACGCTGTGAATCTGTTGAAATGATTGGTAAGAAATGACTCCAAAAAAAACCTAACGACTGCAACTCAGAATCCTTCAGTAAAGACCAATCTACACACTCACTATAGTCTACTTTTTACACACATCATACGCACAAATGTGTATTTCATGTCCATTTTTATTCTCAAAGTTGACCCAAAGTTCATTAAAAGTGATTTTAAAAAAAGTTTCCTGCGGAGTTGAAAACCATACACTGATCAGAAGTGACACATGAATTTAATATTGTAATCAAAAAAATATTTTTTTTTACTTTACAGACTAAAGTGTCTCAAGAGCGGGGCATCGATTTCCATTCTGCATAAAGAGTGATTATACAAATGACTTGGTCAAAGCTCAATCTCAGATGACTGTACATCTACTTTGTGTTGTTTAGCACCTCAACGGTCTTTTTACCGTAATGATAATAGCTGTAACCGGATGCTGCGGTCGTCAGAGCGGTAATGTACCTGCAAACAAACAATATACATTTGTTTAATTGGAGTCAATACTTAGAATATTGATGTGAGGATGTGATTGTGAGTAAAACCTCACCACAGTGACTGCAGTAAAACACTGTCAGTGTAGTGAAACACCGGCGCAGCCAGAGACGCCGACACCAGGAACAACTGCACCGCCGTGTTGATCTGAAACACACACAAACACTGTTTTTTTTCTATTTTAACAGCATATTTTTTTCAAACACAAAACAATATAGATTTATAAAAATAATGACCATCAATGGCCATAAGATTCAAATAATCAGCTATCATGCATTACAGATATATCAATGCATTCCTGGCTCAGAGTCAATACAATCTGATATTGGGGAAAAATGCAAACAGAAACATTACTAAAACTGTTAAAAGATGCATATATTAGGACCCAATAATTTCCATGATGATGGAAATATATTACTATTGCACAGTAGAATGTGTTTCTTAAAGTAGTAGTAGTAGTAACAATAATAATACACTTTTAAAATTGTATTTTTTATGGAATATCACATAATTAACAGTGAATAAGTAAACCCTAAACGGTGTTAAAATGTAAATTTTCTTTTGATTACATTTTAAAAGAATAATTTAATCGTTAATGTTTTATGCCTTCATTTGATTACCACTGTTTGTGTATTTTTTTTATAAATGTGCATTAAATCACAAATTAAATAAAAACAAACAGAATTCCTAAAACAAATAAATAAAATGAAATGTAAAAAAAATACAATTATTTTTTAATAAATTATAACTGTTACAATTTTATAAATTCAACTTATTAGACATACTTTTTGATTATTCAAATTTAATTAAACTGTAAAAAAAAAAAACGAATTTAGAAAAATGAAAACTAACATATGCATTACAAGGTTTTATGAAGAGAGAAATATTTGTTTTGGTAAACAGATTGAATGGTCCACCTTGCTGATGAGTGTTGGTTTCAGTCGGGCAGTGGTGTAACACGGGTTGAAGAATTTACTGACTGTTACCTGAACAGACAATAAAGACAAATAATGTGATGGAAATGATTCCTTACACAGCAATAATAATTCTAGGTGCATTTAGCATGTCAAAAATGGTTACTCCATGACCTGTAAAACACACAGACACAAACTAAACCAGAGTAACACTGAAACACAATTCTGACTACAGAGTGCATCAGTGCATGCCTTGGTTCCAGAATAATTTTTCCTTTCCATATGGATTTGTTAATACGTCTTTGTTTTGTTAAAATTCGAAGCATTTGAAAATCAGACAAAAAGACAAAGTTACAAGACTGTGAATTTAACGGCTTTAATGAGGGAAAGAACTCAAGTCCTATGAACCATTGCAAATGACAACTGAATTTAAAGGGGTCATATGATGCTGCTAAAAAGAACATTATTTTGTGTATTTGGTGTAATGAAATGTGTTTATGCGGTCCACATACTGTACATTATTGTTTCTCCTCTATGCCCTGCCTTTCTGAAACGTGTCGATTTTTACAAAAACTCATCGTTCTGACAAGCGAGGTGTGCTGTGATTGGCCAGATATCCAATGCGTTGTGATTGGCCGAATTCCTCAAGCGTGTGACGGAAATGTTACGCCCCTACCATACTGTGATGCCTGCGGCAACCACATGTGACGACCCCAGCCCGGGCTGGACTCTGCTTCGTCCACGGTGAATGCTGATCCGGCGATCCACAGCGTGAAGTTTGAAGTATTTCCTCAGCGACCAGCACGATCAGCTCCAGGCATGACGAGCGGATATCGTCCTCTTTTGGAAGGTCAACCAAAGTAATTTCGCTTTCACAACGAAAAACACAGCGCCTTCACGACATGGCGGCGGCAACAATACTACAGCGAGAATAAGTTACACCTTCTTTCTTTGCGTGAACTTTTGGGCAACGTTTATGCAGACCTCCCACATGTGAAAAAAAAAAAAAAAAAAAAATGTAGATTTGGGGGCGTGTTAGAACAAGCCGTTTTAGGTAGGTGTGGCTGACTCTTAATTTTTATAAAGAATATTTCTTTGGATTTTGAGACTTTAGTCTTTGCAACTTTATAGATCTTCTTTATGCACTAAGAGCTTGTAGCACTCCAAAGAGAAAGGAAAAATTGAAATTGCATCATATGACCCCTTTAAAGATGTTGATTGTGTATGTAGCAACAACATATCTTACGTTTACTGCAAAATATGCATGCATATCCACAAATATTTAAGTAATCTGAGAGTGACTCTGGAATTTCAGTGATTGTTCAAACCATGATTATTCAAATATTTCGACTGATGACTTGTATGCATCTGATTTTTACTGTCAGAACCTGACTGTTGCACTCTATTGCATTTCTTTTAAATAGCCAATCACAATGTGACAATAAAGCACCAAAGGAATGATTGAAAGTTGAAGACTTACTGGAGGTGGAACTGTTTTATAGCGCACATAGAAAACAGCAGCAATCAGTGCTACATCTCTGGAAATGATCAATGCTGTCAGTGGAGCTGTGAGGAAACACAAGAGCACTCGTGAGTGAATGACACGTCTAATACTGCTGCCTGATTATTAACAACTGATTGAGAAAGCAGCTTCAGCTGTTTGATTTGTCTGTGATAATGCATACTGTGTTTTCTAAGATCTAATATGTGCTGATGTAGCCTAAAGGTTGTGGGTGTAAGCGAAAAGCTGTTCAAACCTCATGAAGGGAAATACAAGAACACCACTAAACCAAGATTGTGACACTTAACCACAGCTTCCTCAAAGAGGATTCTTCCTGCTGTAAGTGTACGATGTGTTTTGCTGAATTAAAGGGATAGTTCACCCAAAAATAAAGATTTGCTGTTAATTTACTCACTCTCAGGTCATCCAAGATGTAGGTGACTTTTTTTCTTCAGTAGAACAGTAAAGAAGATTTTTAGCTGAAACCGTGCTCCTTGGTGACGTATAAAATGCAAGTCAATGGCACTTTGATAGTCAAAAAATTAATACTCATGGCTCCTGACGATATATTGAGGTCTTGTGAAGTGAAACGATCATCTGTGCAAGAAACTAAACATTATTTATAATATTATTACCTGTAATCCAGAGCCTCAGGCAAACGGGGGAATATGATTATTTTCCGCGAACTGATTCTTTCGGACAGTTTGTTTCTATAAACTTGTTCAGATTCACTAGTATCGTTTACGATCGCAATGAACCTCTTATACATAATTCTATATTAAGCACCCAAAATGATTGAAAGTGTGGATGTTTTACAAAACCTATAAATTGAATAAAACTAGTCTTCATCAGGTCACCTTTTATATAAACCATAAAAATGTTAATTTGGCATTCGTCTCACAGGAATCTTACTCAACTTGATTGAGTACGTGTAGATCTGGTGCTGCTCAGAGTCCGCGCACTGATTTCACCCGCTTCAGTCCGATTTGCTGACTGTCACTAAAAAGAACCGTTCAAAAGAATATTCATTCACAAACAATGAACCGTTAGCCTGAGGCCTCTGGTTACATCTAATATGTTGTAATACCGGTGCATCTCAATAAATTAGAATGTCGTCGATAAGTTCATTTATTTCAGTAATTCAACTGTTATTGTGAAACTCGTGTATTAAATAATGCACAAAGACTGAAGTAGTTTAAATCTTTGGTTCTTTTAATTGAGATGATTTTTGGCTCACATTTAACAAAAACCCACCAATTCACTATCTCAACAAATTTGATTACTTCATAAGACCAATAAAAAAAAACCTTTTTAGTGAATTGTTGGCCTTCTGGAAGTATGTTCATTTACTGTACATGTACTCAATACTTGTAGGGGCTCCTTTTGCTTTATTACTGCCTCAATTCGGTGTGGCATTGAGGTGATCAGTTTGTGGCATTGCTGAGGTGGTGTGGAAGCCCAGGTTTTTTTGACAGTGGCTTTAGCTCATCTGCATTTTTTGGTCTCTTTCTCATTTTCCTCTTGACAATACCACATAGATTCTCTGTGGGGTTCAGTCTGGTGAGTTTGCTGGCCAGTTAAGCACACCAACACCATGGTCATTTACCCAACTTTTGGTGCTTTTGGCAGTGGTGGGCAGGTGCCAAGTCCTGTGGAAAATGAAATCAGCATCTTCAAAAAGCTGGTCAGCAGAAGGAAGCATGAAGTTCTCTAAAATTTCCTGGTAGATGGCTGCGTTGACTGTGGTCTTCAGAAAACACAGTGGACCAACACTAGCAGATGACATTGCACACCAAATCATCACAGACTGTGGAAACTAACACTGGACTTCAAGCAACTTGGGCTATGAGCTTCTCCACCTTTCCTCCAGACTCTAGGACCTTGGTTTTCCAAATGAAATACAAAACTTGCTTCAATCTGAAAAGAGGACTTTGGACCACTTTGGGGTGGGGGGGAACAGTCCAGGGGGTTCTTCTGGTCGGCGCTCCTTCTCCAGGTAAGACGCCTCTGACGTTGTCTGTTGTTCAGGATTGGCTTAACAAGAGGAATATGACAACTGTAGCAAAATTCCTTGACACGTCTGTGTGTGTGGCTCTTGATGCCTTGACCCCAGCATCAGTCCATTCCTTGTGAAGTTCACTAAAATTCTTGAATCAATTTTGCTTGACAACCCTCATAAGGCTGCAGTTCTCTCGGTTAGTTGTGCATCTTTTTTTCCACACTTTTTCCTTCCACTCAACATTCTATGAATATGCTTGGATACAGCACTCTGTGAACAGCCAGCTTCTTTGGCAATTAATTTTTGTGGCTTACCCTCCTTGTGAAGGGTTTTAATGATTGTCTTCTGGACAACTGTCATCAGCAGTCTTCCCCATGATTGTGTAACCTAGTGAACCAAACTGAGACCATTTTGAAGGCTCAGGAAACCGTTGCAGGTTTTTTTTTAGTTGATTAGCTGATTGGCATGCCACCATATTCTAATTTTTGGTTGAGATAGTGAATTGTTGGGTTTTTGTTAAATGTGAGCCAAAATCATCACAATTAAAATAACCATAGACTTAAACTACTTCAGTCTGTGTGAATTTAATTTATTTAATACACAAGTTTTACAATTTTTAGTTGAATTACTGAAATAAATGAAATTTACCACGACATTCTAATTTATTGAGATGCACCAGTATATATATATAGTTTCTTTGCACAGAGTGTCGTTCGCTTCATACGACCCATTGGAGCCAGTTTCTTGCACAGAGTGATCGTTTCGCTTCATAAGACCTCAATAGGAGCCACTGGTATTAATTTTGTGTTCCTTGATATGGTGTTTTTGACTCTCAAAGTGATGGTAGCCGCTGACTTGCATTTTATGAATCACCACGGTCCACGGACACTAAAAATCTTCTCAATATTTCTACTGAAGAAAAACGGATGACCCGAGAGTGAGTAAATTAACAGCAAATTGTCATATTTGTGCGAACTATCCCTTTAAATCTGGGTCTGCTGGTTAAAATACAATGACGGAAGTCTCATGATCGGTTCATCTCACCTGGGATGAGTTGTGCATATGTCAGACTGATGTAAAGAATACTGATGAGAATCTTATCAGCCAATGGATCCAGAGCGCTTCCCAGAGCCGACTTCTGATTGGGCCAGTTCCGTGCGATGTAGCCGTCCAACTGAAGGAGAAACCAATGATCAATAAAACAACATCAGCTTAAGGACACTTCATTAAGCCTTGAAATAAAATGATCAAGCACCAAAGATCACATTTTCTTTAATCTACCAAGTCTGTTGCTCCGGCCAGTACAAAAAGGCCCAGAGAGACGTGGAAGTACTGCTCCATGATTAAGTATCCCAGGACAGGAGACAGAACGATCCGGGCAATACAGAGGTAATTCGGGATCGTCCATGGATTCTCATACTGCGAATAAATGACATTACATGACATTATGAATATGCAAGAAGAAAAAGTACTTTATTCACACTTAAAATGCATGAATGTCGTTTCCGTGGCCAACAGAAATATTAAAGCAAATTTAACTTACTGTAAAGAAAAACAGATTTTCTTTATCAGTATTTTTTGTCATTTTTCAGTACAAATATATAAACAACCATGTTAACTACGAACATGATCCACTAGTGTTTGACAGCCACAAAGTGAAACAATATTTTTTTTCTTTTCTTTTTTCAACAATAAATCTGTTGATTTATCATTTCAAACTGTACACATTTGTTTTGTTAAATATTCTGTTCATAAGTGTGCATCTTTCACTGCAAAAATAAATAAATACATTTCTTGTTTTCCGAGATGCAAAATGACATAAAATACTAAGTCTTGTTTACTGAAAAAAACATCAAAATTAAGCAGGTCTATGCTTAAAAAGAAAAAAAAAACATCTGTCAGCGGGGTGAGAAAAAGACACTTAATTCAAAGGAAAATTAAAAAAAAAAATTCTTGTTTTAAGCATAAAACTCACCTTATTTTTTTATTTGGGTGGGGGTGGGGGGGGGGGGGTTGTGATATATCTTGATTTAAGAAATTTTAAATAAAACAAGACATATACCGAAAAAAAAAAAAAGTACGAAAATATTTTTTCAAGTAAAGGTTGCAAACAAAAAACTTGGCAAAAATACATTTTTGTGATTTAAAATGATAAATCAATAGATCTAGTGTTGAAAATAAAGACAAAAAGTAACTAAAATTGACTAATTTACATTGGTATACTATAAAGCATACCCATTTAAAATATTATTTGGAAAAAATGTGTCTTTTAATTTGGATTAAAGTTTTTTTTAGCTAATGAAATATGTATTATTTATGAGTTTATTTGAATAAATTGCAATTTTTTTACTTTATATTGAAATATTAAATTGTATTACTGTTTATTTAGTTATTATTCATGCATTTCATATAATTTAATTAATTTAAATTCGTCTATTTTCACATTTCTACACTGTTCTTCTCTGAACTTGCGGCCCCCTGTGGGTCCCCGGACCCCAGTTTGAAAACCCCTGCCGTAATTTATTTAGACCCAAGGTCACAAAACAAGTGTGAAAAAAGTGTAAAAGGTTAAATAATACGCCTGATTCGCTCACCAGCTCTTTAAACTGGAAGTGTCCCTCAGGTGAAGAGGCTGCTTGATCTTCATCCTTTTCAGAAGACTTTTCTTCCAAAACTGGCTTTCTAGATGCTTCAGTACAATACAGACTACAACTACTGCTAGACAGATGAAGCCTGCAGTGATGTTTCAGTAGTTGTGATCTACAAATAACAGAGAAGAGGTGGTCTGATCTCTGCCTGACTGCTCTGTGAAGGTCCAGATCTGCTCTACAGGTCAGAGAGGAGCTCTGAAGCCATCGGGGCTGTGATGTAGTGTTTCTCAGCGGTAAGTTTGCAGGTGTTTTGTCATGGCAGCTGTAGTGGCAGGTGGCAGCAGTGCTGGCAGCCAGTCTGTGTGTGTGTCCTTTAGCACAGCTCACCCAGCTCTTCCTACAAGCCGCCAAAAGCATGTCAGCGGCTTTAGCTCAAGAAAACTAGATGATAGATAACCCCGAACTGTCCAACCGAGAATCCAGCAGCATATTTCGAAATTAACTCGTTCATGTTATTTTATTTTTGAGACATTCATATCTGTCGACCCACGTTTCTAATATGCCGTGTTCCGATCTGAATATTTACGACAGTTGTCAAAAGGGGGCGGGGAATTAAAGGGAACGCGCTCTAATATAAGCTATAAAAAAATTAATGAAATTAATTGAACGCAGTCTATAAGTCTATAAAATGCGACATATTAAGTGATGTAATATAACATATTATAACATATCATATTATATATATATTTGATGTTGGTAGTTACCACATTTTTACAGTAGTACAAATATCTAGGTGCAACATTAATTGTAACACTGTAAGAAACATTTTCTTTTATATTCACAAAACTGCAAGTCAGTTTATCAACTAATAGAAATAAATAACCATTTATAATAGAATATAATACATGCAATTCATTAGCTAATGTAACATGAAATGTCATAATAGTTCATAGTAACTAACAGAATCTTTTAGAATCTGTCATTTTGATTTTTTACTTTATTTAGATGGCTTTTTATAATGAATACAGCGTTCATGTGCATTTGCATGCTCTTTCATTTTTAATCTATTGCATTTGCATTTATTGGCCGCACATGTGTAAGTTCTTATAAGGTTATTTTACAATTACTGATAATGGTATAAACAGACTTCAGCATTCAGTATGGAACACAGCTAACATCACACAATACAAAACTATTTAAACATTGCTTTAATGTTCATAAATGTGGTTACCGTTTGATTTTGTACATTTTATTTGACTATTTGTGTACATGAAAACAATGTACAGTTCATAACATGGGAATACTGAAGCATTTGTGTAAACATGCATTACACTGTGTGTTATAAATATAATATCTGTTGCATTAAAAAACTAACACAACAGTACGACACAGTGAGAGCGTAAAACATCATAAAGGTGGCTGGTTCATATGGTTTGAAGCTGATAGGTCCTGTGCCCTTTCTTCAGAAGGTAACCCTGCTCATTGAGTGCGCCGATGAAGCCCTCAAAATCCACAACCTGAGAAAGCAGAAGTGGGAAGAGCATTAAAAAAAATGTAAATGCATTATCTGTGTAACGTGGATGAAGTTCACCTGTATTTGCAGATCTTTGGCGAGCTGTCGTAGCTCCTGGAACTCAAACATGCTTTTGTTTGTGCGTTCTGCGAGTCTGTTTAACGCCGTGACAAATTTCTTGACTTTGGAGCGGTTACTCATCCCAGAGCCCAGCTGAGAGCGGTCGAAATCCAGACGGCCAAACTCATCAGAGTAAGTGTCGGCCAAGCTGAACGCAGAAGAACATGAATGCTTTTTGTTGCATGGAAGAACAATTAACTGTTTTTTATCAATTAAACAATTGTATCTATCTGTATATGTTCTACTGTAGTGTTATCTGTATGCACCAAGGGTCTGAGAGTAACGCAATTTCAATTCTCTGTGTGTATGTGCTGTACATGTGGAAGAATTGACAATAAAGCAGACTTGACTTGACTTGAAATTGTGGAAATACAATCTGAGACTGCCATATTTTAGTTGGGTCTAAATAAATCTGCATTATTTAGTCACAATCATAACACATCATTCCCCATGAAAAAATTCTATATAACTTAAAGAAAATGCAGCGTTTGAGTCACCTGTGTTTCATGATCTCCACCACATCCTCCGCATCACTTTGCGTAGCTTTTTCTCTGAGCTCAACACGAGCTCTGGCCTGCAGATAGAGAGAAAACCTTCAGATTGTCACGCAGAGACCCTACATTTGAAGAGTTCCTTTGCAAAAACTGATAACTCCGTTTTTAACAATTCTCAAAAATGATGTTTTTTCATTGTGCATTCCAAGTAATCGCAATCAAACTGCAGTTGGGTTATTTTGATTAAGTAAAAATAACTAAAAATTACAGCTAACTAACACAGCTAAAAATTAAGATGTTTAAATGTTTTTAAAAGAAGTCTCTTCTGCTCACCAAGACCGCATTTATTTAATCAAAAATACAGTAAAACAGTAATATTGTGAAATATTGTTACAATTTAGTTCATGAATTCATGGTTTACACAATATATATATATATACATATGTATATAAATTGCATTTTAAACATTCAAATAGAAAACAGCCATTTTAAATTGTAGTAATATTTCACAATACAATTATTGTATTTTTGATCAAATAAATGTGGCACTGGTGAGTAAAAACATTAAAAATCTTAATTATTCAAACTTTTTGATTGTATTGTACACATTTTTATCTATCAAAATGCAAATAGTAACTCATGGTTTTGCTGCAACGTGGCTGTGATGTAAACTAAAGGCTTAAAAAAAAAGAACATGAATATGCAAAGTCACCACAGGAAAGAAAAATCATAAATATGAAATAAAAAGAATAATAAAGCGAACACAGAGTGGAGTAAATGTCGTGATGTCTTCAGTAGAACTGATCTTATATCGCGGTCATTCTGTGGTGATTTCGGTCACCTCTGTGAGTCGGATGAGGGACTCCAGCTGGCGGGTGGTGATGGGTGTGCTGTCGGCCGTCTGGTTCTGTTTGCGCAGCTCCAGATAAAAGTCCTGCAGCACCTGCGCAGCCTCTGCAGAGAGAGTGGGGTGAACGTAGTGGCGGGCGTAGCCCACGTACTTCCGCAAAAGCTGGTGAGGGATGGGGTCAAAGGCCTCTCCTGGAACCAGCTACGGTCAAAGAGAGATTAACATTAGTACAGCTGTAATATACAGTACAGTACCAATAAATAGTATTAGTTGCATTAATAAAACAATACTGTACAGCATAAATTAAGTCAATAATCAAATTTGTTAACATTAGTTATGCATTAGCTAACATGAACTAACAATGATCAATATTTTACAGCATTTACTAATCTTTTATTAATAAAAATCGTATACAATTTATTTAGTCAAGAATATAATTGTTGATTGTTTATGTAAATTGACAGTGCATTAACTAATGTTAAAAAGCAAAACTTTTCATTTAAAAATGAAATATTAAGACTACTAATACTATAGAAGTATTAGTTCATTGTTAATAAAGATTAAAAGATTTTAAAAAATGAAACCTTCATGTAAAGTGTCCTTAAGTTAATAGAATTAGTTAAGAAAAAATGTAACTAAAATTCAGTAGTTGTTACACATTTAAATTGTAATGGAAATAGAAGACGTGATAACTGCAAATACCCCAAATGTTAGTTATTTTTAATAATGAAAGCTATTAGTGAGTTAGTAACGCTACAATAATGTCTCGACATTTCTTAATTAGTTATGCATTAGCTAACATTTTTTTACAGCATTCGTTAATCACTGTAAATTGATTGTTGTTTGTTCATATTAAGGTTCACAGGGTATAATGTTAACAGTTTAATTTTTGTTTTTATATCAACAATATATTTTTAAAAGTATATTACTAATGTGAGCATTAGTAAATAAATAAATGCTTTACAGTTTTATTCAATGGCATTTCAGGTCCATTAACTAATAGTAACCGATACAACTTTTGATTTTAATAATGCATTTAGTTAACATTGAAATTAACATTAAATTACATTAATGCATGCTTTAAAACAATTTTTCATTGTTAGTTCATGTTAAAAGGGTAGTTCACCCAAAAATTTAAATTCTGTCATCTGACTTCCATAGTATGGAAAAAACGTACTATGATAGTTAAAAAAAAATACTCTGGAAGTAAATGGCTGCCGTCAACTGTTTGGTCACAACATTCTTTAAAATATCTTCTTTTGTTGGTTTGGAACAAGTGGAGGGTGAGTAAATGATGACTGAAGTTTCATTTTCGGAGGAACTATCCCTTTAACAATGAAACCTTTTTCAGTAAACCTGGTTAAGAAAAGAAATGTGAAGTGACATTACTTTGAGTGTGTCAGCGAGGGGTTTCTCCGAGGACACCTCCAGAATGGAGATGCTGGACTCCTGCGTGCTGTAGCGTGTGACCGCAGCACTGCTGACCGCACCGTTCTTTCCTGCACGCATGGCCATCACGTGTTCGGACAGCAGGTGGTCGTGGTCCTCGTTAGGGGTGTCCAACAAGATGAAGACCAGATCGAACCTGGACAGCAGCGCGCTTCCCATTCTAGAGTCACACAGGCAACACTTTAATACTTGAAAAAACTGTTTTCGACTGTAGTGTCTTGCCTTGCTCTCAAATCTGACATTCATTGCTAAACTAATGAACTGTTACTTAGCAGAAAGTGTTTATTCTTATTCATTTATTAAACATCACGTTGCTGTTGCTGATCTTTCATAGATATCTACTTGTTGCTTATATTAAACCCAATTAACTCTATAATCAACGTCCAATTAAAGAATCAGTAGAATCACAGGCATACACTCACTTCAGGTTCTCAGAGACAGTCTTGGCTTTATTGTAATGCCCTCCGACTGGATTGGCTGCTGCGATGATGGAGGTTCGAGCAGGAAGTGTGCAGACAATCCCAGCTTTAGCCAGACTGATGCTCTGCTGCTCCATGGCCTCCAGAAGAGCCTGATGCTGGCTGCCCATCTTATCAAACTCATCAATACAGCAGATACCTGGAGAAAATATTAAATCTCACATTCCCAGGAATCACCATTCCATGTTTGGATCCTAAATTGATTTAGATGTCCATGTTATAGGTTAAATACCTTGATCTCCCAGCACCAGCGCTCCAGCCTCGAGAGCGTAATCTCCCGATCCACTGTCCCGGGACAGAGATACAGTCAGTCCTGAGGTGGTGGTCGTGTTTCCACAAACATATACGCCCCTTGGAGCCACGTTACACACGGCCTGGACACACAACAACAGCACAGATATGGCATTTAGATAAACTTCAATTCATCTGACTGACTGATAAATGCATTAGAGGGACTTATAAGATCATGTACCTGTAACATCTGACTTTTACCAAGTCCAGGGTCTCCAACGATAAGAATATGCGGGTCTCCTCTTATTGGGATACGATTTTTATCATCAACATACTTTTGACATCCACCAAACAGAGTCAGAGCCAGTCCTGCTTTGACAAGCTGAGAAAACAGAGATAGCGGTCAAAATAAGAGTCATATTGTACTTATCAACAACGATATCTTCATGGTTATGAGCTCAGTAACATATGAACACCCAGTGATACATAACATAAACATCACAGTTATATAAGAACATAAAATTTGGACACTCACCAAATGGCCATAAATGGCAGGACAAAGAGAGCTGCAATTAAATTGACAAAGTCACATCAGCTTCTTCACTTGCTAATATATGCAACAGTGAACATGTTATAAAATCTACATGTTACTCACTTCACTATGAGTTTGAATAAGTCCTCTTGAGCTTGAATCTCTTGGATGGCATAGAGATCTTTGATGGAGAACTCCACTGAAGGTCCCTGGCCCTCAGAATCAGACGCCGCTTTGCTTTTCTGACCCTTCGAGTTGCTGACAGAATTCGCCTGAATGTACAACAGGAACATACACTTGTCCTTCTTGTTTCTGTTATTTCCTGAAGAAAGAATTAAACAAAAATCATGAACAGGAAAGAGCAGTCTTGTATAAAATAATGTTTTAATGTGTTGATGCAGGACACAATAATAGTCTAAAAAAAAGCAGTCAGCTCACCTTCAACTATGTATAGTTATTTCTTTTTGCACTAAGTGTAAGTAGTGTTAAAGATGCCTTGTGTCATTTGTGGCAGGCTACTTGCATTTAGTGTATATAGGCACTCCAATAAATAAATGGATATAATATATTAATTTCAGTCTAAATTATATTATGCGAGGGGTATAACAGCTCAACACAAATATCCTTTCTGCACAGTGAATGTGACCATCATGTAAAAACTGAGTTGGACAGAAGGCCACCGGAGGCTGTCCTGTTTGTACAGCTCATTGAGGTCAGATGCAAAAATAGCACTAGCAGAACTTTGCCGGACTGTAATATGATTGTGTCTGTTAAGTCCTCATTTCTGAGATACTAAATGAATGGCAATCAACCAATTGTTAATAATAAAGGTGCCTTTTCAGAATCTATGTAGCACTATCTTTCTAAAGATCTTTGCACTGACAGTGTGGACAATGTCTCGTACCCTCTTCATTGGACACTTTAATGACCCCTGTGATGGTGACCATGTCTCCAGGCACACAGCTGTCCACGAGGTCCTGCGTGAGCTCACATTCAATGGTGCGTGGGATCCGACCGGACTCACGCTGGTCACCTGACATCAGCTCCTGAATCCTGTGAAGAGCACAGCAAGAGAAACTAATGAGGAATGCTGTTCTCTAAAACATCTCACACCAGTGTTATTACTGTTAACTATTGAAATTTGTTTTTGGTAATTAAAACAAAGTTCAAACTAAATAAAACATAAATATTAATATAAAAAAAAGTTTTTATTACAAATGTGGCTTAGGGCCTCTACTGAATAAAATAGTTTAACATACTAAAATTACAAAAACTTTATTACATCTATATACAATAGTACAAAATAAAACTACAATTCACTAACAAATTACTAAACTTTAAAATATAAACATAAACTTCTCAATATGAATAACAACTACAATGGTATATAAATAATACTAAAACACTCACCAGAATTAAGTTATAACAGAAATTAATTAAAAAAATAAAATTAAACTTAATATATTTGTTGATTAGACATTCAGAGGACTATATTTTACACACAAAAAAAAAAGTGTTCTGCTCAGATAAATTTTCATTCACATAATTATACATTTACATACTTTACTGTCTGCCGGTCGACAGTGAGTGTTAAAGGTGAACTTCTGTTTGGAGTGAACGACCGACCACGACATTCAGTCTGTAAACACTGAGAAGAGGGAAAAACATAAAAAAAACTACATTAGACATCACTCAACACAGCAAACAGTTGTTACAGTTACTATTTACTGTGTGCAATACATCAAATTGTATCTGTATTGTTTTCACTGCATTATTACATATGGGTGAAATGGCACAACACTTGACTAATATCATTTGTTAAACAAGTAATAAACAGTCTGAAGCTTGAAGCACGCTGTACCTTAGTGGGTATGGCGTATTTCCCATCAGGCAGCGTGACGCTCTGTGTGTCTCCACAGCTGTTACAGACGAACGCCAGCTTACTGCAGAGCGGTTTAATGTTGCTCACTCTCACCACGGTACCTCTGATCGCAACAAACTTGCCGTATAAATTAGCTCTCAGACTTTTCAAAGGAGTCAGTGGCTCGTAGTTATACACCCTAAAAGAGAGAAAAGAAACACAAAGAGTTGATTTTTTTATGTTAAACGATGTTATTGCCAAGCTCTTTATATAAAGTTGAATATATAATAACTTCAACTTTATCCGTATACATAAAGTATACTCATACATGGTGGTATAGACTCTAACCGACACATATGCAACTGTTTGATTGCTTGTATCGTCGCAAATATATTTATTATACATATTATCGCCCAGTTTAATTGTGCTAAATGCAACTATAAGGCAATGCGATATTAAAATTATAGCAATATTAACATCATGATTTTCTGTAAAGCTGCTTTGAAACAATGTGTATTTCAACTTTGCCATGCAAGATTAATCTTTTAATGAGCCGAAAAGAACGCATGTCACACCTCTCTTCATCAATTTGCACTGGCTACCAGTAGCTGCTCGCATTAAATTCACGGCATTAATGTTTGCCTACAAAACCACCACCGGCTCTGCCCCACCCCTTTACCTAGATTCATTACTTCAGAGTTATGTGCCTCTAGAAGCTTGCGTTCTGCAAGTGAACGGCGTATTATTGTGCCATCTCAAAGAGGCACAAAATCACTTTCACAGACTTTTTCATTAACTGTTCCCTCCTGGTGGAATGACCTGCCCAAATCAATCCGAGCAGCTGAGTCCTTAGCTATCTTCAAGAAACGACTAAAACACATCTCTTCCGTCTTTATTTGACCCTCTAATTCTAGCACTTTCTATTCTATTTTAATTTTTCTATATATAAAAAAAACTACTTGTTTTTCTTTGTGTGTGTGTGTGTGTGTGTATAATAATATATATATATATTCTTATATATATTATATATATATATAATATATATTATAATAGAATATAATATATATATATATATATACACACACACCCTTGCTACGTGTACTGCGTTAGGCTAAACGAACTTTTCTTTGCACTTTATTATTGTTTGCTCTTTATTGTAGTTTTGAACTGCTTTTATTGATCCTCATTTGTAAGTCCGCTTTGGATAAAGCGTCTCTAAATTACTAAATGGTAAATGTAACCATAGTTGTATTGGGTGAAACAGCACCACTATATCCAATACTTTGACCTGCACTTGACCTCCACATATATAAAGTAAAACAGATCATCACCTGGCGCTGATATCAGGTATGTTGATTATGGTCGTAGACCTGCAGGAAGCTCTTCCCTGTCCCTGCTTCTGCTGCAACGTCGCCCAGAATCCAAGTCACACCTGCGATAGAAAAAAATAATTATTTCATCTTGATCTTCGAGATTTTGGACAATGTTAGACTGGAACAGTTGCATTTATTGGTACATGCATCTCACAAACCACCTGATTAGGTTTTGCCACACCCACGCAGTCCGAAATCTTCTCAGGCATTTCTTTTAAGATCTTTGGCAAAGAATTAGGTAGATTAGTGTGAAATCAGTTGTTAACAGAGGTCTTTGTGTCCTACCAAAATGCTTGCCTTTTTCCTTTCAATCTCATCTGAGAGACGAAAAAAAAAGAGAATATTTCTAAGTTTTTAATACAGAACACTGCATTAGGGAAAACCATGCTACATGATCTGATACCTTATATACAGATCATCTGCGATGTGAGTACTGCTCACGACCTTTACTCTTCTCAACATATTGTTACCTTTCGACAAAACTGTACAAGGAACAACGTTAAATCACAAAATGTAAGAAAAACAAATTAAGAATAATTCAAAGGTCAATTATACGTTCAAACATGCAACGGGAATGGAAATATAACTTCAAGAAAATAGAGTGCCATCCTTGTATGGACACAGAAGTCAAGGGTTGCTTGACTCACTAGTGGAGTAAATCCTTCGCTGTGGCAACAACAACAACATACATCATCATATCAAGGGTCAGGGTCCTGCAGGTATTAGTGAAGGTACCTTTAAGACTTCATATGGACTCTAACTGTAGATGTCTTTTGTATCATTTACACAACAAATATCTTAAGGTTTGAATGAGCTTCTGCTTCAAAACACTAGATTTGGAATAAGCTTTTTACAGTACCATCTTGATCACACAGCCAAAAAGTTGAATCAAATCAATGTTTTTTCCAGTGCAAATGTCTAAAGATTTTAAAATCAGCATACATTTACTGTACTTTGCGCCCTAGAAAATACATAAGAAGCCTTGTTTTTTTCCAGGATGGTCATGTTAATCAAAACGAATATCTGCCAACGTGCTCAACAATCAGCTTAAATCAATGCAAAACGATTTTCAATTCCAGAGCCGAATGTTAAATAATTTGGATATAAACTCTCAGCCTTCATATGTTCAATTTGGCATCTGGATCTTGATTTTAAGGTTTGTGTATCATATTTGTATTGGAACACACAAAATACCTGAGAGAAGATGTTTTCTTGTTTTTTTTGCAATGGCAGGCCACATTTAATGCTGTTTTCTTTAACGAAATGTAATGACTTTCTGCTCTGATTTAAGACCTTAATTTGTGGAAGGGCAAAATAAGACTTTTGGACCCACTTTATATTAAGTGGCCTTAACAGCTATGTACTTACATTTAAATTAATAAATTGGTACAATGCACTTATTGTGTACAAACATGTTTTTACATTATTTTCTTATATTTGAAAAATATCTGCATGTAATTACATCTGTAATTAATTTAGGTAATTACGTTTATAATTACACTGTTGACACATCCCTTACACCTTAACCCACCCTTAAACCTACCAACCTGTCCCTAACCTTACCCGTATCCCACCTCAATAGCAGCTAAAGTGTTTTGCAATACAATATGAACCCAATAAGTACATTGTACTTATTTTCTGATGCAAGTACTTAGTAGTTAAGGCCACTTAATATAAAAAGTGGGACCAACTTTTTAAGACTCACCGAAACCCCCAGGCAAATGTCAGTGTAACAAACACAACCAGTATAAATATGTTTCTTAAAGGGGTCATATATTGCTTTTTTAAAGATCATATTTGTGTAATTTAGGTTTAAAACAGAATAATGTTCCCATGCTTTACGTTCACAAACCACTTATTTTAATATATATATGTGTAGCCTCTATGCCCCGCCTCTCTCAATCGCTTCGTTTTCTACAAAGCCCCTCCGTCCGACAAGCGCAGCTCTGATTGGCCAGCTGACCCAGTGAATTTTGATTGGCCGAACACCGCAAGCACTCGATGGAAATGTAACGCCCCTTACATCATACCATCTGCATCTAGTTAATAATGTCTTAGTTTTACCATCAGTTCAAGCCTGAATGGGCAACATACACAGTAATGAAGCAGTACACAAGACAAGCCGCATTATTATGACGCTGACTCCCTGTGTGTGACGCTTGATCTCTTCTCGTCAACGCGCGCATCTATCTCTCAACACACACCACACACACACACACACACACACACCATGTTTAGCGCAAAACGCTGCATTTGCTAATAACAAAACGGTAGCTGATTCAGAAGTGCCAGATTGGCATAGCAAAGTCGAATGACCTCCTCTCCTAGGTTCACACGAAACGGTCGTCCATAAAAATGCATTGCTGTTCTGTTGTAAGTAATCTTAAAGATTCTTAAATGCATCTACTTCCGGAAGGCCAACTAAAGTGCTTTTGCTTTCGCACTGAAACAACACAGCGTCTCTCCTTGACATGCTGCTTCAACACTAACTGCGTTTACTGAAACCACGCCTTCTTTCTTTGTGTGCACATTTGGGTGGCTTTATGCTAATATTTCCACATAGTGAGTTAGATATGTGGGGGTGTGTTAGAACGGGCTGTTTTAGGTGGGTGTGGCAGAGTCTTAACTTTGATCAAGAGTATTTCTTTGGTTTTGAGACTTTAGTCTTTTGCAACTTCAGGGATCTTATCTATTCACAATCAGCTTGTAACACTTCAAAGAGAAAGGAAATTTGAAATCGCATCATATGACCCCCTTTAAATAATAATCTTATATATTTTTCCTAGAAAACCTGGCATTGTGTACTATGAATATTGTTGGCTCTGTTACTAATTGCTTAGTTGCTTTGGATAAATGCATCTGATAAATATAAACTACATTATTTATTATAAGTAGTAGTTTGTCTATAAACAAGCTAGTATGACCTATAACTGACAAGACACTTACTATGTTGTGTATTGTTGGTGGAATAGTTCCCTCCTCCTCTGCTCCACTGACGGCCTCTCCATCCATACTGACAATTATTCCATCCTCTTCCTCCTCCTCCTCCTCCTCCTCCTCCTCCAGCTGAGGTGTTTCCACCCCTCCATGACCCTCGGGCAGAACTCTGACTGCTCATCATTAACCCTCTGAAGTCTGAAAGCAAAATCATACAGCTATCAACGTGGCACAGTAACAAGATCGTCCTGATAGAGATACACATCAACAATACCAATACAGACCCTCTGTTTCTTTACTGACTCGTTCTCATCATGTTTATTATAATCCAACATGTATGATATTATTGTACTATGCAATATTCTAATAATCTAACCATCGAGAGACTGAAATAAATCAAAATTGGTGAAATCTGTACTAGAATGAGCCACACTAATGAAGCAGATACAAATAATTTGGACTATACAACGGCTCGAATTAACGTTATAAGAGTGAACGTGAAAAAACAACAACATAAACTGAGAGAAATTAACACAAATTGTATTAAAGAACGATACTTTCACAGATCTTACTGACTACAGCCACTGTTTGTTTACTTCCTCAGTCGGTAACTTCCGGCGAGTCTTCGAGTTTGGCGCTAATATAACGCCACTTCCGTACGTGCGCAGAGCCGAAAATATTATTTTCTTCCTTCTTTTATCTTGCTTTACGAAGCTACATTTAAATGGCATTTAATTTTAGAAAATCCACGCTATGATAATACATTGCTTTCCAATTGTATGTATGTTTGGATACGTGTTTTTACCCATTTTTTTATTTGTTAATTTATATATTATATGATTTAAATATTATATTGATGTATAATATTATATATTTATAGCCTATATACATGTATTAATTAAAAAAAATCCGTATTTATTAATTTTGATGTGTTTCTTGCTGCGTGTATGATAATAAGTGGGCGTGGCTACGGCTTTCAACCAAATAGTGTCGCAGTTTCTCCCTGAAGAGCGCGCATCATCAGCATCACCCGACAGCAGGAGGAGGAGAGCATCCTTCATGATTCTGCATTAAAGCCGCACTCTGTATCAACAAACCCAGGGCCTTCACGGATCCAAGCGCAGCTCTGCGTGAACACCACAAACTCCATCATGGATAATTCCGGGAAAGAGAAGGAAGCCATGCAGCTGATGGCAGAGGCGGACAAAAAAGTCAAATCATCGGGTTCATTCCTCGGAGGGATGTTCGGGTGAGACAGCAGCGATGCTGGTCACGATCTGACATTCAAAGACATCCAATGTCCTGTAGTAGCCTATTTTTAAATAGCATATGTCTATGTAATGTAAATACATTATTGTTTATGCATTTTTTTTTTACCATGCGACACCATGTATCCATCATTGCGTTTCTCAGTATCTCCAATGTCAAATATTTCCATGATGCGCCATGCACAAATGCAGTAGTGTAACCGCTCTGTATTTTACACATATTATTGTACTATATTGATTGTGAAATTGCTACCTAATGAAAGAAAATTATGTTTTCACAGGGGTAATCATAAGGTTGAGGATGCATGTGAGATGTATGCCAGAGCTGCCAACATGTTCAAGATGGCCAAAAACTGGAGTGGTATGCACAAGTCAATTCATATTTATATCTAAACCGGTAGAATATTTCACGTAATGTGTAATATTAATAGTAATGCGGTTGGACTGTTATCCGAAATTCACTCAAAAGCATCATTCAAATGATCAAAGCGTCACTGGCCATCTTTGTGCTATAACTCAGTTCATTTTAAGTGATCTAGCTGCATTACACTTGTATTGTCATAATTGCGCTTTGGTGTGTTTTTGGTCTATTTTAAGCATTCACTCTGCTTCTGTGTCATTATTGGCATTGATCTAAAGATGTGTTTTGCTGTTGTAGCTGCAGGCAGTGCTTTCTGCCAAGCTGCACGACTTCACATGCAGATGCAGAATAAACTGGACTCGGCCACCAGCTTCGTTGATGCTGGAAATGCTTATAAGAAGGCAGATCCTCAAGGTGAGAGAGTTTTGGGCAAAAATAACTTGAATCATTGCAAAAAAAAATTTAATAAAACAAACAATGTGATCAATTTTCATGTATTAATCAGGGTTAGTATTATTAACTAAAACTAAAATGTGTTCCTTGAAATAAAATAAACGTTAAATGCAATAAGAAAATTAATAAAATTGCTAGTATATTTCACAAACAATTACAAAACAGCAAGTAAAACATTGATATACAGGTGAACATTTTCTCCAATAATCTTTGATTTATTTACAGCTTCGAAAAATCTTTTTTTACAGTGTTGAAGCACTAAAATAACTCAAACTAAAACTGAAATACAAATTAATAAATACCACATAGACAGATTTAGATTAGATTTAATTTAAAAAACACGAATAAAATTACTAAAGTACATAACAAAATTATTACAAATTCTAACTAAAACTAAAAAGAAAACAGAACATATATACATAGAACTATACAATTATCAAAATGATACTAAAATAACAATTAGTTATGTTCCTTAGATCAGTGTTTCTCAACCAGGGGTCCGTGGACCCCTAGTGGTCCTTGACGTAAGGCCAGGGGGTCCATATGAAGTATGAATTTTTGTATAAATTTAGTATATTTATACATGACATGCTACCATGAAAAAAAAATCCAATATATCTGATGATATGGCCAAATACTGGACAAATCAACTAACTTGAATTATACTTGACTAAATTTGGTCCTCACAAAGACATACATAGATGAGTCAATTTTGTTCTGGGGGTCCTTGAGGATGGTTCTGAATTGGACTGGGGTCTGGTACGCCAAAAGGTTGAGATTCACTGCCCTAGATTGTGCTATGCCTAAACATTCACACCAGCTGTGATATCCTTGATATGTTTTGTTGCTTGATTTAAGGGGGTCATATGATGCGATTTAAATTTTTTCTTTCTCTTTGGTGTGTTACAAGCTCAATAAAGAAGATCTGTAAAGTTGCAAAGACTACAGTCTCAAATCCAAAGAGATATTCTTTATACAAGTTAAGAGTCAGCCACGCCTACCTACAACGGCTCGTTCTAACACGCCCCACATGTCTACCTCACGATGTGGGAAGATTTGCATAAAGCCACCCAAATATTCATGCAAAGATAGAAGGCGTAACTTGGTAATGGATGCGACCGGCACGCGCGGTGCGATATTGTTGGGGTTCCGCAGGCTGCGCTGAAGACCGTGCGGTCGACCTGCGTTTCGTTGGGCGATGAAAGACGAAGGACCACGTACACTTTGTTGGGTTCTACGACACAGAGGACAGGAGGCGAGGTAGGCCCTGTCAGTTGTGAACGCACCGTAGACGACGGATTCAGTCGCGTTCAGCGAAGATAAGTCGTGGGTCTTAGGGTCAAACCGTTACTTACGGTACTACATACCATCATGTTGCTTGCATCTGTGAGACATCACCCTGATGATCGGGCATGTAATGGACAAGCTGGAAGCGGCGTCGTCTGCGACAGTGAGTCGCCACGAGGTGGGTTCCAGTCTTTATTGCGGACGCGAGAGCAAGCCCTCCGCGAGCGCCAGCTGTGCTTACGTCGATAAACCGCACAAGGCGACGGCCATAGATCTGTCTCAAGCCAGTGCACGTCAGCGGAACCGTCCCCACTGCGCCACTCGGTAGTCCTCTGTAGGAACAAGTGTCATATTATAATTAATTTAGTATTTAAAGGGGTCATATGATGCGATGTGGGTGCGCCTTGTGTGGTCTGTGGCGGTTGTGGAAAGTAGGCAACAAATCTACTTTGTTTGGTCTTCCAAAAGAGTACACGACTAAAAATCAGTGGTTAAGTTGTATTTACAACACTGTTCCAGAACAGTTCAAACCAAATATTAGAGTGTGTGCAGCGCATTTTACGGAGAACTATTTCCTGATCCTGGAAAAGTAGACTACAATGCCGGCTGTTCTGACTAGAAGACTGTAAGTACGTTTTTTATATTCAAAGAGTTTGTAATTTTATTATTTTATATTTTACAGCGATTTTTTGTGCAGTGTAGTAGTGCTTGTTGTTTGTCATTTCTGCGATCACAAATGCAGACATGTTTTTACGTTTACGCGGCGCGATGCAACACAACACATAAAAAGACAGTATAAATCATTATATTCAGTAATTATGTCCCCACTGGATGCAACAAATACCTTGTTTATAATGGGTTTTATTGTTTTTGAATCATCGCATCCGGCCGGACAGGGCATCATCACAGCATGGTAAGGGGCGTAACATTTCCGTCACACGATTGAGGTATTCGGCCAATCACAACGCCACGATTAAGGAGTACAGCATGTGAAAAATAATGTGTTTTTTGAAACTTAAACAGCATAAACACATTTCATTACACAAAATACACAAAATAATTTCCTTTTAGCAACATCATATGACCCTTTAAATTGATAGAGGGAGAATATTACATATGAGTGAAGATTGACTCTGATGAGGGTTTGTAAGCCATTACGTTTGACTCATGCTGATATGTTGTTCCCTCGTTTGAGCGCCTGGAGTATCACCGCAGTGTAGCACCTGCAATCAGATTGCACGTTTAACACCGAGCACGTGCTCACACCACACACGCGATCATTACGACCGAGATCATTACTTGTTGTTCACATCCCACGATTGCAACTGACGATGCGCGGATGGTGTCTTGCAACTCCACGGCGCACCCCCTTTCATCCCCCTGGTTATGGTGGTTGTTATACCACCAGAGCTGCGCCCCCCCCGACCGTTACCTTAGAAACTAGTGGACACACTAGTTCCATGTGAGGACCTATAAATCTCTGTCAGCTATGAGTTGGGTGAGTCGCACTCGCCCAATGGGTAGCGGGTTAAGCGAGACAGAGGGAGTTGGGCTGCCGAGCACAGTGTAACACGCAAGTTCGTGTTGAGCAGACATGTCAGGCGATTAACGGAGGAGATGGTGTTGATATGGGATGAATGAGGTCCAAGAGCACGTGTTGTGAATATAGGGGCTGACTTCGGACACGGTGATGCCCTGTATCAAGTGTCTCTGTTAGGGACTATTGACACACTGTGTTAGCATTAACTGTCGAGAGGGTCAGAACAGCGAAGGCTAGTATTGTTGATGAGATGCGGTATAAACCGGTTTGTCCGTTGTGATGTTGGTCGTAGGGACACCGTAGAGGAAACCTAGGAGAGGCGGGTCATTTCTGACTTTGCTTGACAATCTGCACTTCTGAATCAGCTACTGTTGTGGTGGGGAGAAGAAGACGTGCAAGTGTGCACAGGAAGCTTAGACGACAAACATGAGTGCGGGTAGTGGAGTGAAAGCATGGTGTTGTAGTGGCTAGGTGGTGGTGGTGAGGAAATCAGAAAATGTCTTCGAAGGAGCCGAAATATTTATGATTATCTTCCATTTCCTTTTATTGTGGGTTGTAAAGGCTGATTTGCATTGCTTTATGTTTTCTGGTTAAGCTCTGCTAATAAGTGTCTGCTGAAGGTGGGCTCGTACAGCGCTCAGCTGGAGCAGTATCCCAAAGCCATCGAGATCTTTGAGCAGGTTAGTAGGACAGACTCAACTGTTCTTTTATTATTATTTATTTATGTACCCAATAAATAAATAAATAGTGTTATTTTAGTATCTTTGAGATACTATTATATATTTTTTGTTAATATTTTGAATTATTTTTATATTTTCCATTTTATTTTGCGTTTTAATTGTTCAAGTTTAGTAATTTGTTGTGGTTTTTACATTGTATTTAATTTTTTTTTTTTTTTTTTTTAATAATGTTAATTTTTTTATTTTGTTATTTTTTTTAGTTATGGAAAATACATGAAGCTAGATGCGTAAATTAAAAAGAGAATTTTTTCTTTTTTTCTTTAGCAACTACCTGAAATAAATAGGTTTAAGTTTTTTTTTTTTTTTCAGTAATGTTTATTTTATTTCAAGTAACAAAAAAAAATGTTTTTTTATGGTTTTAGTTAACTATAATAACCCTTTTTAATAAAAAATTAAATGAAAGAAAACACAATATAGTGAGAAGGAATGAAAATGTAAGAATGTAATGTAACAGAAAACAAACTTAGCTGTCCAAATAAATTGTCACACACCACACACACCACACACACACATAAATATATTATATATATATAACAGTATAAAAATGACTATATAAGCAAGAAAGCATATGCTAAAAATAATAATATGAAGAGATCTATGGAGCAAGTAACATTACTGGAGCAGACTCATATGAAATATAAGGATGGTTAGTAAAATATTTCAGCATGCTTTCCAGTGCAGCTTCATGTTTGCACTGTAAATCGAATCATATCTTCTCCTCTCTGTAAATGAACACAGAGGGAATTAAAGTTAAAGGTCTCTTCACATTCAGGTTGCAACCAGCACGATGGACAACCCTCTGCTGAAATACAACGCTAAAGAGTACTTCTGGAAAGCAGCTCTCTGCCACTTCATAGTGGATGAGTTAAACGCAAAGGTCAGTCGTTTTTAACTGGTTAACTTGTATTGTACATTGCTATAGTCTCATATAATAACAATTCCATAGTAAAGTAGTGTTTCAAGCTGGTTGATATTGCAGTTGTCTTGTCTTGCACTGACACCTAATGGCTTTAATGCAGCAAACATTTCCAGTTACCAATGCCATTGTATTAATGTGCTGCTTCCCGTCAGCCGTGATGAGTTCAGTGGTTGTTCCTGACATATAACAGCTCATCCGATGTAAATGCTCTGTGTTTGATTTCTTTCAGCTTGCCATTGAAAAGTATGAAGGGATGTTTCCGGCATTCTCTGATTCAAGAGAATGTAAGCTGCTGAAAGTAAGTACATTTGTTTAATTTAATTAGCAATAGTGAATATAAATAGTATAAGGCATTCAGTCAGTATGCATACTCTGAATTGAGCAGTGCATACTGAGTGCAGTTATGCGGTTGTCATATTTTGCAGCATTTGATTTGACTTTTGTCTTTCTGTACAGAAACTATTGGAGGCTCATGAGGAGCAGAACAGCGAGGCATTCACTGAAGCCGTAAGTTTATATCCTCTCAAATGAACAGTGTGTTAGATGATTAGACTGTATAAGGGAGACCGGGGCTAGTTGTCACATATTATATCTCAGTAAGATTTTGAATCAAAAGTCCAATTACAAAAATGCTTATTTTGTTTATTCCTTTCATACAAATTTATTTCTAACTCTGTAATACATTGTGGGTGATACTGATATTTGTCTGTTACCTTCTACATTGTTGCTGTTGAAATTTTCTTTCCTCTTTTTTTTAAAGGTCTGTACAGAAACTGACTTTCAAAAAAAAACTTTTAAAAAATAGTTTTTATTAGTATTTTAAATGCATTTTTATTTTTACATTTTCTCTTTTCATTGTGTTTCGGTTTTTATATTGGTATAAAGTTTTTTATTAATTTTATTTTAAATTTTTGTTTAGTACATCAATTTAAACAAAATTAAAATGAGCTGAAATAAAAATAATAAAATTAGTGTATTATTTTTTTATTATTTGTTGTAAAATAATTAATTTAATTTGTTTCAGATAATGAAAATGTTTTTTTAATGGTTTTAATTTTAGTTTAATCTAATAACCCTGGAACATACAACACAAAATCACTATACAAATGTGTAGAAGCTGCATCTCATATATTTGACTCAGGTTTTTTTGCTCATTTTGACGTTGCATCTCTAAATTGTGTTTAACTTCTCCAGGTGAAGGAGTTTGATTCGATCTCCCGTCTCGACCAATGGCAAACCACCATGTTGCTGCGTATCAAGAAGACCATCCAGGGTGATGCCGGCGACCTCAAGTGATGTGTCAGAGAAAAATACTGTGGCATCATAGCTAGTTTAATTTCTTACCGTATCGTATGTGTGTGACAATCTGGTTGAACATTTCTGTAGTCATACTTGCTCAAACATAAGCCGTTTCTTGGAAAGTTCAAATGCAACTTGCATTGCATTTGAGAAAACAGAAGTATATAAAATATCAATATGGTTCTCTTCTGGAAGGCATTTCTCTCGACCTTTAGCTATCGCGACCGATATGCGGACGATATGGTGTCGGTTGTGTGCAAACTGCTAGAGGGGGGCGTGGCGATCGCGCTCGCTCCAAGACACACATAGGGGCCTGGCTCTGACTTCGACACGTGTTGTAGCTGTGCACTGGCCTGCTCCATGTTGAATGCGCTGTTCCCTTTCCGACGGTCATTGCCAGGTGTGTTACCCACATCAGGGGTGGATTCCACTCGTTGAGTCGCTATGACACGTTAGCCGATTTTTGTGAGTGCGGTCGTGGACTTTTATTTCTGCTGTCCTGTGTAATTGGCGAACAAGAGAGCATTATGCCACTTCGGCTGTAGCGAGTGCTGCTGCGCGCTTGGTTGGGATCTTCGCAGCGCACAAATCACACACCCGTCGGCCCCCTGGATCAGTCGGCATGTGTGCACACCGCACGACCCGAGCTGCGCTTGTCGGGCAAGGCGGGGCTTTGACTGTCAGTTCTCGGTAGAAAGACCGGACGAGTACGTGCGTTTGGTAGGAGAGGCGGTCGGTGTCTGAGAGATTTGCGAATACCTCGCCGCCCTAAATTATGCTCCGTGGTAGTGACTAGCACACAGACACAATTGTGGTGGTTTTGTAGAGGTTGAACAAGGCGGTCAGTGTAACTCCAATGTGGATTGTGGTGTTGTATCTGAACCGAAAAATGACGCGCACCACTCTGAACGATGAGCTACCGTTCTACCAGCATGGAATGCGTTCATTACAATGCATGAGACCACGTGTACCAGCCATGATCAGTAAGTTCCGTAATATTACTGTGATAGTGTTTGTGATGCGTGCGCGACACATGGAGCAATACTTGCGCGTACTATTTGTGTCAGGATTTGGGTGTGTGATGTGTCGGAAAATTGTTGATAACGCTCTGGCCCCAAGCGTTTGAATGGAGTGCAGGGCCTTACCCGAGTATCGATATTTTCGTGTTTATATAGGGGAACCACAAGTAGTCCCCAGTTACTAGTGTGCTGAATTGATGTTTATATTGATGTATTGCCAGCGATATACTGAGTAACAGACTTGTTCGCACTATGTTGGATTGGTTGGAGAGAAGACTGTTACGAGTTGTCGGATGTGTCAGTAATTAAATGATGTTGACTGAATCTGATATATTAAACCATCTAATATGTTGTATGACTGACAGGGAATCAAAAACGTATGTTAAAATGTAAAATAGATGGCTAGTCATATTGAAACATTTTAATAGATGTTCAACCTATTTATTCAAAGAAAAATTAATAAATAATCACTCATACCATGTCTGAGGTTTCTGGTATAAGTGTCATATTTTATATGAAACTCTGGACTTAATTAAGTTAAAATAGCAAAAGAATGAAGAATGTCTGTTTAATACAGTCTTAAGGAGCTCGGAAATTATCTACAGAATCAAAATTGTATTCTTATAAAATAAACGATACAGTGATACTCTCCGTCACGGTTCAAAAGAGGCAAAGACTCAAATGCAGGCAGATGGGGTCTCGATTTATAAATCACAAAATAAATTAAAACACAAATGAAACCACCCCAAAGGGGGAAAAGCTAGAGTAACATAAATGCTGAAAACGGGACATAAACTGGGCACAGGGCAGACAGAAATCACAGGCATAAACAGGTACCTACGTGAGACAAACAAGCCCAGAACAGAAAACACAGGGAGCTTAAAAGGATAAAGCAATCAGGTAAACAGCTGGGGCAAATTAATCAATGATCAGGTAATGAGAGAACAGGTGAGTGGAGTCTGGGGACTGGAGTCCGTGAGTAAGGGAGATGGCGACCTCTGGTGATGAGAGAGAGAAACACGGGGCCCGAACCTCTGACAGGCAACCCACCTTCTAAAAGGAAAGACTTTCCAGACGTTCACAAGTGCCCACCCAGGGGACGGAGCAGAGCGGGGGCAGGAGCGGCTGGGGGGGGGGGGGGGGGCAGGTCGTGCGCTGGAGTTGGACCTGGGGACTGAGACAGAGCCGGCGGGATGGAGACCCAGGGCAGAACCAGCGGCCACCACAGCAGTGTGTGCGGAGCTGCAGTGGCAGGGTCTGCGCTTTGGGAAAAGACCAGAGGTGAGGCTACGCTGCCTCGGGGGGAACTGTTGAGACAACCAATGCTTTCTGGAGCCTTGTGAGCGCGGACACGGACCACATCGGGGGAACTGTGAGCGGACACCGCCGCCTTGGGGGAACTGTGAGTGGACACCACCACTTCTGGAGCTTTGTGAGCGGACACCGCCGGCTCGGGGGAACTGTGAGTGGACACCGCCGCTTCTGGAGCTTTGTGAGCAGACACTGCCGCCTCGGGGGAACTGTGAGCAGACACCACCGCCTCGAGAGATATGTGAGCGGACACCGCCGCAACTGAAGCTTTGTGAGCGGACACCGCCACCTCGGGGGAACTGAGAGCTGACACCGCCGCTTCCGGAGCTTTGTGAGCGGACACCGCCGCTTCCGGAGCTTTGTGAGCTGCGGACACCGCCACCTCGGGGGTACTGTGAGCGGACACGCCAACTCAGTGAGATCCTAAGTGGGCAACGCCGCTTCGAGAACATCGTGAGTGGGCATTGTGGCCTCGGGAGGATCATGAGCAGGTGCTGCCACCTCAGGAGGATCGAGAACATCGTGAACGGGCGCCTCCACTTCGGGAGGATCGTGAGCAGGCGCCGCTGCCTCGGGAGGATCGTGAGCGGGAACCGCCACTTCGATAACTTGGAACAGGCACAGCCGCCTGGGGAAGATCATGACAGGCACCGCGCCTCGGGGAAAATCGTTGGGAGGGGGCCACCGCAGCCTTGTGAGGTCGTGAGCGGGCGCCACCCCTAGGTGGATCTGGCATCCACCGCTCCCTCACCACATCAGCAGAGGATACTCACGCCGCGTCACGCCCCGGGTGCCCAGAGAACGACCCTAAGAAACGGAAGTGCGGCACGAAACGGCACACACCAGGTCTGCTCGAAACGGCAGCCCAGACTGGGAGGGGGCACCATCCAGCAGTTCCACCTTCCTTTAAATAGAGATGTGGTCGACCATCTCCAATAGGACACGTATCTAGCTCTCCCCAGCTCCTCCCAGTTGAGGGCTAGTTCGGCCCGCTAGAAACAGGGGACGAGGTTCTCTCTCAAGCCTAGCCCCGGGCCTGATAGAAGAGGTTTCGGCGTACAGCCCAAAGGCGATTATCTGTGGGCAGGGATGCGGGCCCATTGGCCAGGGTTTGGATTCCTCTGTTGTTGAAATAGTCAGTCAGCTTACAAAGAGAAAATTTTTGGAAAAGAATGATTACTACAGGTGAAAAAAAACATTTGTGGTTGCATTTTGCGGGTCACTTCTGTATACAAAATTAATAATAACAATACTCTTGCAGGTTTGAAGATCAAACTCTGATCTTTTACCTACTAACCACGGCATCCTGAGTGAAAGGCATAGTCATCCAAAAATTTAAATTGTGAACAATGTACTCACCTCAGGCCATTGAGATGTAGATAGGAGTTTGTTTCTTTCTTCATCTGCGGAAATTTAGCATTCATCACTTGCTCACTAATGGATCCTCAGCAGTGAATGGGTGCCATCAAAGGAAGCGTTACTATGGATATAGAATCCTCATTTTGGCCAGAGGCGACGGTTTTGAAGTTAAAAACATCTTGATGGATTTTTTTACAAACACACAGTTTTTTTGCTTCACAAGACATTAACTGATGGACATAAATTGTGTGGATTACTTGTGGATTATATTGATGTTTTTATCAGCCGTTTAGACTTTCATTCTGACGGCACCCATCCACTGCAAAGTATCCATTGCTAAGACACTGATGCAATGCTACATTTCCACAAATCTGTTTGACGAAGAAACTATCTAAAGTTTTTAAAGTGCACACAATCCAACAATTTTTTAAAACTGCATTTACTATATCCTGTTGACTGACATTCTGCTTGATGTTTCATTTTGCAATTCGTTGAAGCAGACATCCAATGGAGGTCGATCAGTCACCGTCAGATGTCTTCTGATGTCGTATGATGATCCACTACGTACTGTGGGACATCAGGTCAACCCAAATATCACACAGCAGCTCAAGCACAGGAAAGAGTAGGTTTTCTACAATGCTGTTTCTATTAAAGTGGGGCAGGTACAAACTTGCAAGGACAGTCTGCGCTTCTGCCTCACAGCCTATAAGCCGGTTTTTTATATTAAAGAATGCCACTGCGATCTTTGTTTGCGTGTGCAGACACGACTCGGTGTTATGGACATACAAAATACCATACAGGACAGTTCCTTAGCTTTCAAACATGGTCTCGATGTTTTGATGTCATAACACCGATCGGTCTGCACAGCGCAAGCGAAGCCAAAACCTGGATATTTCAGGCAATATAGAAATCCTGGCCAGGACGCGTCCTGGGAAATGGCACGTATGGTCACCCTAGTTTAGTAGTTTTATACTGCAAGTATACTCGTAGGTTTTCTTTAAGTGAACTTTACATCATACTTTAAGTATATTACTATGTCACTATTTAGGTATTAATTTGTATATATTTTGTATATAAATATATGAATATCTGAACATACAAAACATCAAAAGAACAGGGTATTCGGCTTGTAAAAACAAAAACATTTATCTGCTTCATGCATTCTTTTTTAAACACTCGAATGTGGTAAGTTTCATAAATAAAAAAATAAAGAAATAAACAACATTTTAAACAAAAAGCTGAAAAAAAAGACTATTAATTGGATTCAGAATGATAATCAAAACTTAGGGGGGAGGGGGAAAAAGGGGGGGATAAAGTCGATCAACACCCCAAAGCTTGACCAGTCATAGGACCTATTCATTGGTTCGACATTTTATTCCAAACACGTACACGGTTTTGATGCTTTTATGTCTGATATCGTGTTAGATTAATGTGAATAGTGATCTAAAACGTCACCGAAGAGAGCTCAAATAAATTATCCACCGAACTGGATTTTTGTCTCGATTTTGATAAACCGCACCGGGTCGCGCGTCATGCGGGTCGCACCCGATCATCACATTAGGGTTCGTACGGTCATGAAAAACCTGGAAAAGTCATTGAACAGCAATTTCCAGGCCTAGAAAGTTTTGTAAAAATAAATACACTCAAAAAGTTTTTGAAAAGTCATGAAAATCTATTTCACAATTTCACTGAATTTCGTTGCGGGGTTGCACATATATCGCATTACTCATTCCCGCAGCTTTCGACTTTAAAATGAGGGAAATTACTGCAAAACCTTTATTCAATATAGCGTGTAGGTTAGATGAGTAAATAAATCCACACAAACCATCAGATGAAAACAGCGTAAGTGATTCAGCTGTACCGGGTCTTCTCTCTTTGACTTTCGCTTCACATCGACGTATCTAGAGCTGTTGCACTCTGCGATAGAAGACTTTAGCTCGCGTTTCGGGACAGTTGACAGAATTGTCAATTGCCTAATCGATCATTGTTGCATCGTCACAGAAATGTATTATTTTCATGTCTTTTTAAGCCATTCGGTACTCGCGCTCTCCAGAGGCGCGTGCGCTCAGTCACATCCAAAGCGCTACTGCAAGTACCAAATTGAGAAAGTACCGTTGGTTTTGTCTTAAGTTAATGTAAACAGTTGCAAATTAAAATGCATGAGTATCAGTATTGGATCCGTGAAATAGGTCTTGTGACAGCAGCCTAATAAAGCTGTGCCATCTTTTATTAATGTTAATCAAACAACAAAGACAGAGAAAATCCCTTACTGCTCTTGACTAAATGTTTTGTTGAATAACTTTAATATGTTAATTTACAGTTTATTTGTTGTTTCGGTTTCTTCTTCACTTGTGTTTTTTTGGAAATTCTGTACAGAAGGTGTGTACTAGTGCCCTCTACAGTATAACAATGAAAACACGGATTCTAGGAACACAAGTATAGCTCAAATATATTTAGACTTTTTCTAAATATAAGTCAAGTATACTTAAATGTCATTTTAAGTATATTTCTGAGAAGTACATAAAGCCCATTTCTGAGAAGTACATAAAAAGTAGACTAAAAGTATACTTTCCTATTTTTAGTTTAAAAGAAGTATACTAAAAGCACACTTGAATAAACTTCTTTTTCGTAAGGGAAGTCATTATAATCAGTAATTATGTCCCCACTGGATGCAACAAATGCCTCGTTTGTAATGGGTGTTATTGTTTTTGTCTTGTCGCGCCGGCCGAGACACGGCATCATATGGTAAGGGGCGTAAAATTTCCGTCACACCCTTGAGGAATTCAGCCAATCACAACGCACTGGACAGCTGGCCAATCAGAGCACACCTCGCTTTTCAGATCGATGAGCTTTGTAAAAATCAACACGTTTCAGAAAGGCGGGGCATAAAGGAGAAACAATAATGTACAGTATGTGGAACATAATGTGTTTTTTAACCTTAAACCGCATAAACACATTTCATTACACCAAATACACAACATAATGTTCTTTTTAGCAGCATCATATGACCCCTTTAAGAGGGTTTTAGGCCTCTGCACTTCGCAAACGAGCGACACCATCAAAACCACCAACCTTGAAACATAAATGTGCATTTTTCTGTTCATATAAAATGTTCTGTATGCATTTTTGAGTATCTGTGCTTGTAAAGTCAATATTGTGGCACCTTTAAAGGGGTGGTTGATTGCAATTTCACTTTTTTAGCATTAGTTAGTGTGTAATGTTGCTGTTTGAGCATAAACAATATCTATAAAGTTGCGGCTCTGAAAGTTCAATGCAAATGGAGATATCGTCTTTTAAAATTCTGGCAGTTTAATGCGTACAAAAACGGCTCGTAGGGACTACAACGAGTTTCTTCCAGGGTTTGTGACATCACAAACCCAGACAAACCCCGCCCCCGGGAACAGTGGTGTAGTGGAGGGTATAGAGAATGGGAATATACATCACGCCGCGTTGGATTCCGCCATGTTTTAGGTCACGCTCAGGAGCACACAGTGTTGTCAACACACGCAAATCACCTCAGAAAAAGCTGACTGGTTTACTATTAATACTGTATCAACATAGCGTTAATCAAAAGCAGAGGTATTTAATGTAGACATTGATAAGGGCTATGGCATTCCAATGTCTGCAGGAATTACCTCTCCTTTTTCAGCTTTCTAACGCTAAAAAAAAAGCATGTTTTTCACACCGGCCGTGCCAAGGGCTGGCAAATGATCATGGAGAAGGGTGTGAAACTGTAGCCTCCGGTTGTGCAGGAACATACGATTGAAATCATGACAGTCCACCATGACTAGCTAATCAAATCACATGTACATATGAATGTGAATGCAAGTGGAGTGGTCTGGGGCTTGAGTGCAAGTCAGGGGAGGCGCGAAGAGTAATAAAATAATATTCATAGGCGGAGCATGTGGCCACAGCGAGTTGAGGCAAAAATGCCACTAAATTGGACGAAAATGCCCCTGCGCAAACAAATTAAATCTATTATATCTGTTGCTAACAAAATGAAAATGATTAGAAAGTGTCGATTGCGGCATTAAATTAAGGCGATTCATTTTAGGCGATTTTACAGTGTTGCGCATTATAACCAATTACATGCGATTCTGTTGAGCTTTGGAATGCAATGGCCAATCAGAGGCGTTCAGATGAGACATCGCTGAAACTCATCAGTTTTGAATTCCGCTTATTCTATCATCATAAACAACAAACCGCAGATGTGAGTACAACGTAAGTAAGAGATTCATTTCACAGTGTAGACAGCTTCAGTGATTAACAGGATCGTTTTTTTTTTGAGAGTGCTTAAACTCGCGATAATAGATCAAAGTTAATATGTCACTTATTCACCGTTTGAATAACCTTGGAAAGGAAACGTTTTATAATTATACATTTCTAATGTTTTTATTAAACTGTAATCACGTTAAATAAAAATTCAGTCCCATTAAACATATTTTATTAGCCTACATGACACCCATGGTTCTTGCCTAAAAAGAGGGGTTTATGATGTTGTAGTTTATGTTTTATAATGTGTGGCTTTGGCTTTTAGCTTTAGGCTACCTCTTAGTTTCAAAATACTTACAGTAGAAATAATTTGTAATTTTACCTTTATTCCCCAAATTTAGCATATTATTCCCTTGAATGTACTGAATAGGTACACTATAATTCCCAAAAAAAAGTTAGGCTGTAAATTCTGTTAACTTACACAACTATATTTATAGCGAATATTCTTTCATATTTGACTAGTATAGTATGATTTAAGATATTTGTATTTTTAAAAAATATCAAATCATGATTTTTGATATCTAGAGTTACAACCAGTAAAATTATTATGAAGATTTCGTAAGCAAGAGTTCTTATTTTAACTGATGACCATGATGAAAACATTATGAAATAGGATTAAAATGATATGTTAATAACATTTTTAAGAATGTTCTGGTGCATAGTTAGAGGATTATTCTATTCTATTCTATTCTATTCTATTCTATTCTATTATATTACAATTGTCTTGCTGGTAGTTACCTTGTTACGCATGATGAGCCAGGTTGGTCTCGTTACACAAAAATATAATGTATTACTCGTTACTAGTTACTCATTTCAAAAGTAATATTGTTACTTTACTTGTTACTTTCTGACAACAGTAATTAATTAGTTACACTACTAGTTACATTAATTTTCCTTCACGCCTCACAGAAGTTGTAATTGTGTATCTTCCCCATAAAGTTCTTCTAAAATGTTACTAACAATATATTTCTGAATCATCATTTGACCAAAATCTACATTGGATCTCAGTCAGAGGTTAGTACAAACACTCAATGGTTGATTGTGATGTAACCCAGTAGAACACAATTCTACAGGTATTGGGTTTATTTCTATTCATTTAGTAATTATTTTTGTTTTTCTCTAATACAGAAACCTAAAAATGTAGTGAATGATACGTCCTTATATGATATACGTAAATGTGCTATGCCCCTGTAATGTGGGGTTTTGTGTTTGGGTTTTGTTTCATGTTCATGTTTTCATGTCTTTTATTTTGTAATTATTTCATGCTGTTAGTGTCATGCTTGCCTTGCCTCATGTCTCTCTGCCTTGTGTTTGTGTCATGCTCTCATTGGTTATTGTCTAGTCATGTGATTCCCTTCTCGGTGTTATGTTCTGATTGGTTGTCCTAGTCATGTGTCTTGTTTCCCATAGGTTTGTTCTTGTCATGTGACCCTCCTTGTCTGCTATAAGTAGCCTTCATGTTCCCATTGTGCCTTTGTCGTGTATTGAATGTATTTAACCCGCTGTTGGTGAGTCTAGTCTGTTTTTGTCAAGTCTGCTCATGCTATGTCTGTTCAAGTCAAGTCAAGTCAAGTCAAGTCAAGTCTGTGTCTTGGATTATTCTTTAGATGTTTGGATCACTCTGTAAATAAACTGCACTTGGGTTCTCACTATGCTCGCCTTCAGTGGATGATTCGTTACAGACATTACAGAATACACAACCTCTACAATGAACCCAGCAGAATCACGCCTCCTCTGCCTTCGTCAAGGTGACAGACCTATAGAGGATTACGTGAGTGATTTTTGTGAACTTTGTTATCAGGTGAACTTTAACGATGTTGCTCTCAAGGACACTTTCCGTTTTGGACTATCTCATGACATTTCTCAATTAATGCCACGCAATACCCCACACTGGTCACTTGAACAGTACATAGACTTTGGATTGCGACTGAGTGGATCTGCTTTCACTGTGGGTGTCATGGAGAAGGAACATGACACTTCCCAAGGGTCTGTTCACGTCATGCCTGCCAAGCCACAGCCTTCTCACGTCATGCCTGCCAAGCCACAGCCTTCTCACATCATGTCTGCCAAGCCACAGCCTTTCACGTCATGCCTGCCAAGCCACAGCCTTCTCACGTCATGCCTGCCAAGCCACAGCCTTCTCACGTCATGCCTGCTACGTCAAAGCCTGCTCACGTCATGCCTGCTACTCCAGGACCTGCTCACACCATGCCAGATAAGTCAAAGTTTACTCATGTCATATCTACCAAGTCAGAACCTGTTCAAATCATGTCTGCTACCCCAGGGCCTGCTCACGTCACGTCTGCCAAGCCAGAGCTTGCTCACATCATGCCGGTCACGCCTGAGTCCCCGGCCAAGATGGCCGCCACGCCTGAGTCCCCGGCCAAGATGGCCGCCACGCCTGAGTCCCCAGCCAAGATGGCCACCATGCCTGAGCCTCTCCACGTCACGACTATCCAAGATTTCCCCTAAGGATTTTTTGGGGGGGGGGCTATAGTATCCAAGCTCCTGCGAAAGCGGAGCTTGGGCCAAGACTCAAAGGACTGATAGCTAGTGTGATGGACCCACCTCTGATGTCGATGCGAGCTGCAGGCATCCCGGCGACGCCAGCACTCTCAAGCCCTGCCATCTTAGATGTCATGCCACACTCTGCGGCCCTTCCTATAATGGGCACGTGGTCACTTCTATTTTGGGATTTGACGTAGGGTGGTGGTTGTAGGGCGTTGGACGACAGCGTGCTCGCGGCCTCCAGTGACACTGTGTGACATTGATGTAATACATGTAACGATAGCCCTCTCATTCAGTTACGCAGGCAGATGGTAATCTATCGGCGGAGGCGTCACGTTAACCCGTCTGCTATACCACAAGTACCTCTCATATAGCCACTGTAGTGCTAGTCAGACCTCACATAGGGCATGTTCTGTGCTGCTCTCTTCAACGAAATTCGTGGAGCTTGAAGGCGGCATTCCGAGTAGCACTCGGAGAATGCGACGCCTAGTGGCAGCTAAGACTTGGTGATTAGGTAAGTTCGAGCGTCGACAAGAAAACGGCCGTTGGCTTGTGTTGCCCTTCGCGTGCGCGCAGCAGTGTAAGAGTCCTTGACAGCTCGAGAAGTCGCAGGATGACGTCTTACAGCTATGTACAGGTATCACACGACCCAATGAGACACTGTTGCATGAGACACGGCCCATCACAACAATAACAGGACTGATGTCTTGCACACAGAGGCCATTCACATACTCACTGCCTGCACTTGTCAAGCAGTCATGGGAGGCAGTTTAATGAACGTCAATGTGTACCCTGTCACGGCCACGGAGGACGTTCAAAATCACCGGGACTGGTATGCACGGCACGGAGGCGTTCATGAGACCGCTGTCTGTCTGTCACGGCCACGGAGGGCGTTAATGAACTCAATGTCTGTCGGTAGCGAACACGAGAGCTGTCACAAACTCATTGTCTGTCCTGTCACGGCCACGGAGGCCGTTCATGAACTCACTGTCTGTCCTTTTACGGCCAAGGAGGCCATTCAAGAACTTTCTGCTTGTTCGGTCACAGGCAAGTGGTCTGTCCATGCCTCTGCACCGCCATGGCTTCCTGCTCTGCCTGCTCCGCCATGGCTCCCCGATCTGCCTGCTCCGCCATGGCTCCCCGTTCTGCCTGCTCCGCATGGATCGCCGATCTGCGCTCCGCCAGTGGAGTCCCCGTCTGCCTGGCTCCGCCAGGAGCCTGCTCATGGTTATAGTCTAGTCATGTGATTCCCTTCTCGGTGTTATGTTCTGATTGGTTGTCCTAGTCATGTGTCGTGTTTCCCATAGGTTTGTTCTTGTTTGTTCTTGTCATGTGACCCTCCTTGTCTGCTATAAGTAGCCTTCAGTTCCCATTGTGCCTTTGCCTTGAATTGAATGTATTTAACCCGCTGTTGGTGAGTCTAGTCTGTTTTTGTCAAGTCTGCTCATGCTATGTCTTGTCAAGTCAAGTCAAGTCAAGTCAAGTATGTGTCTTGGATTATTGTTTGGATGTTTGGATCACTCTGTAAATAAACTGCACTTGGGTTCTCACTACGCTCGCCTTCAGTGGATGATTCGTTACAGACATTACAGCCCCTTTAAGAGCGCGATCTTATGTCAGATTTGATTGCTATACACATGTGAAAAATGTGGTATTAACGAGGAAGTTAGGTTTCTTTTATTTCTATTGGTTTTTTGAGTGTTAAGTCCCGCCCTCAGTTAGGTGGTGTGTAATGTGATTGGTTGTTTTAGAAGGTTGATTGAAAAGTCAGCGGAGGGATCCAGGCAGATTAAATGATGGTAGATGATGATAATAGATGATGATTTTTCATCAGGGGGCAGATGAAAAAAGACGTGTATGTGTGAGACGCGCTGCCGGCAGTAATGAAGTTATTATCATTTACTAGTTAAAATATCAAACTGTAATATAGATCGCGTGTGAAACACATGATTATTGTTCTTTTGTGTTTATTTTGAATTCGTATCTAGACGCGAGTGTTTTAATACGACATCCTGGTGTCCTTAATTTGCCAGTCAAGTATTATTACGGACTGTTCTACTATCAATTCATATATCTACTCATCTGAACTGAACTGTGAGTTAAAGGAGTGTTTAAACAGTGAGAGATTGAAAGATTGAAAAATGTGTTGTTTCCTGTACGACGATGGAGACCTTAAGGACCAGATAGCGCCCCAAGTACCTGCGTTATTTGGGGTTTCTCTGGCTACGTGGGAGGTCCGTTTTGTTGGCTGACGATGGAGAGAGAGGCCGAGGAGCTGCAGGAGGCCTAATGCCCGGTTCAGACTACACGATTTTAGCCCGATTTTGCCACGATTTGCTTGACGTAGGGTGTCGTGGGGATTCGTAAACGACAATGGGCGTCGGGACGCAAGATTCCATCGTTTCAGCACGTGTAGTGTGTCATAGTGGACGACAGCCGATTCCACATCAGCGATGCTTCACGACATCACGACAGAAAGACTAGCATGTTGTCCGACGAGTTCTGTCGCATTGGTGATGCTGACCAATAGCAGCACAGAAGCTCTTATATACACAGGTTTCAAACATTGGCAAAACAAAAAGAGAGATGATGGTGCTGCTGCGGTGCATTATGAGAGGGGATGGAAAGGGTTCGTGGAGACGCGTGTGGCACCCGTACTCTGCCTGTATGCACTGGTGTGTGAGTCCAACCAGCGAGAATATCACACAGATCCAGTACCTCACAAGTATTTTTGTACCAGACAAAAAAAACAGCTGGCGATATGTCTCCGTGTAGAAAGCAGACAACCTTTCACACACGTCAGGCACATGATTTGAGCAACATCTGTATCGGAAGATCAAGGCCCAGGTGAACGTTGCTGTGCAGACGTGAAGTTACATCCAAGAGCACTCTAATAGTTCGCACAGCGTCGTGTGTGAAAGACTGGCACAGCGAACCTCGTTTTGAATGCCTGATTTAAGCTGATTTTTCTGAGCATGACGGGGCTTGGCGGGGATGTCTTCGGTATTTATGTTAGTAGTATACTGTACAATAGTTGGACTAAGTCACTTGGAAAAACAAGGGTCCACTGATTAATGATGAACTTTACGTATGATGTTGTAGGATCAGAGCAGCAACCAGAATACGACTGCTGTAATCGTGTATAATCGCACTAGTGACTATCATGACCGACAAAAATATCGTGTAGTCTGAACCCGGCATAACACAGGATCCCCGATCGCGGTTTTCATCACACACGAAATTGAGGTATTGATTGCTGATTTATTTGTGCTCAGGAGAGTGAAGGGGCCAATTTTCAGTTTCTCTGGCCACCACGAACACGAGCTACGATCCAGGCCTGCAACGGGTGGGTTTTAATGACCGGCTTGTGTGTGAGTGGGCCCACAGTGAGTGTTTAACATTGGTTCATATGGTGTTATTCAACGTGCTTAAAATACTGTGAATATTCAAAGTGATATTCTGATTCTCAAAGTGTGTAAGTTAGTACATTTCGTTCCAGGTGAGTTAATTTGTTCAATTCATTCTGAGTGTTTTTGATACGGAGATCAATTCAGTAACTCTGTCATCTGAGATATTGCCTTTTTTTGGGCTAAACTGTGTCATAATCAACATATGTAAGTGTGTGAATATCTCATATTCTGAAATTGACTTCTGTTTGACTTCTAAATCTATTCTAATTAAATTATTTATATTTTGTCACTTATTTAAGAGTTTTATTATTTCAAAAGAAGTTGGTTTTGACAATTTAAATATATTTGAGTATAGTTCTAAATTCAAAGTAACTTTCTAGAGAGAAATACTTAATTTTGTGACGTCAGAGGGGCCTAACTACAACATTGCTGCGGGCATTTAGTTCATTGAACCTGGTGCGCTATCCTAAAATTATAATAACACGTAGGGGGCACTACATAAAGTGGGGGCTCGTCTGGGATCTCCCTCTGATAAGTCACTGATGATTTCCTGAAAGAAGAAGGAAAAAAAGTTAAGCTCAAGTATATTCTGTCATTTCATTATAAGTGACTGAGAAGTGCCTAAAGTGACATAATGACTCTAAGAAAAGACCCCTGTCTCCAAGAAGAGTTAACTAGCTGGTGCAACGAGGCGGGCATTGATGAGACTCATGCTTTAATGTTGTTAAATGTGCCTACTCACACAGAAGTGGCTGAGATTGAGGAGGTAATGGAAGCCATGAAAGTTCTAGGAAGAGTTCGTGTGAGAGACACAAGAGAAGGATTTACATCGCATTCTATGATGGTGTTGTGTGAGTGTGGACAAGCCATTGATCCTAAGCGCATACCTCCCGAAGTGGCAAGGGGAGAAAAGAAAGAGCCCTGGTCAGTCATAGTGAACCAAACAAGAGAACCTGCATTTGACACAGCTACTGGAGGATTCACTGAAAAGCTTGCAAAGTTCCTGATGGAAGAAGGAAAGTTTCTCAACGATGTACAAGCTTTGTGTACTCCACGCATTGCCATTGATAGTTCCCCTGATTCAATTATACGTGCCATGAGTGAGGTCCTGGAAAAGACTGTAAAGCCGCAGAGTGATAGCGATGCCTACTGATGCCTGCGCACGTTTTCAGCTGTAGTTCCCACCCCCATAGGAGAGGAGAGTATGGAAAATTGGATCGATCAAGCCAGGCTAATGATAACCGAGTGCGACTGTTCTGAAAAGGAAAAACTACGCAGAATTGTGGAGAGCCATAAAGGACCTGCATTAGAAATCATAAGAGCTGTCCGTTTCTCCAACCCCGAGGCGAGTGCTTTGCAGTATTTGGAAGCATTGGAGAGTACATTTGGATCAACAGAGTCTGGTGAGGACTTATACTTCAGTTTCATCTTATGCGCCAAAACGCAGGTGAGGCTCTGTCAAAAAACCAGAGGAGGATCGATAAGGCTCTTAACAAAGTAGTAGAACGAGGTGGCCTGTCTCCTCGAATGGTAGATAAAGTACGAGTTGAACAGCTAATTCGAGGTGCAGTGAATTCTGACCTGATGTTGCTTCAGTTAAGACTACGAGAGAGAAAAGATTGCCCACCTTCTTTCCTGAGTCTGCTGAAGGATATACGTGAGGCGGAGGAGAGTGAAGCATCCCATCACAGAATGTCAGCTAAAGCCAAAGCCATACAATATCATGAGGAGGAAAGAGCCAGCCCCTCTGTCATCCATGAACTCAAACAACGGAGATTCACCCACAAATGCGAAACAACCGATACCCCACTTGGTCGGCCCCCCCCCCCCCCCCCCCCCCCCCCACCCCTGTGCCCAAATCTGTGTCTACTTCCTCCTTGGTGGTTAAACCTAAAGAAAAGCCCAAGAAGTCTGAAAAACCTGATGATTCAGAAGTTCAAGAATTAAGGAAACAGGTCCAATACCTACAACAGCAGTTGGCCGTTTTAAATGTCAGTTCTTCTCAGTGCTCAGATGATGTTCCCGAGCAGCGGCCAAAACATCACAGTCAGTTTCCCCGTCATTGAGATACAAGTCAGCCAGAACAAAAGATGACCTCCATGACTCCAACAGCTTTCTCAAAGGTGTAGTAGGACCGGCATCAATTGTGGAAGTGAAGCTTAATGGGTGTACATGTCATGCACTGTTAGACAGCGGCTCACAAGTGACAATTGTGTTTGACAGCTTGTACTCTAAGAACCTGCCTGATGTGCCTATTTACCCTTTAACTGAATTATCCATTTGGGGCCTCAGTTCCTCCAGTTACCCTTATAAGGGATATATCGTGGTGGATGTCACCTTTCCGGCATCTCTCGCAGGTGTGGAGGAGCCACTCTCCATCCTAGCGCTTGTATGTCCTGAACCTCAAGGTCCTTCTCAGTTGCCAGTCATTATTGGCACTAATGCCAGTTTCTTCAAACATCTTGCGGCTCTCAGCCATGATACTGAAGGATCCAGTGCTGCACATGTTTTGAGAATCCAGAGCAAACACCCTGCAATCCATCTGACTCAGAAGCAAGAGACAGAGTCTCTTCTCGACAAGCCCGGGGGAAAGATTTGGTGGAGAGGACCTGGTGATTGTGTAGTTCCATCAAGAGGAGAAGTATGTGCCGTCTGTAAAATGGAGACTGACAAGCCTTTGAGAAAAGAGATCTTTGTGGTAGATTCCCCTGAGGAGGCCAGTCTTCCAAGCTTGAACATTCATAAACCCAGTGGTACTCCCATTTTCAGCTGTAGAAGGTAGAAATATCCAAATTCTGGTCCATAATGAAACATCCAAGGATATGTGTATACGGTGATGGCCAATGTGTATCCCACCGACAAAAACATCTAAACATCTTGAGAACAGAGCTCACAAGTGATCGATCCAAGCTTGTTTAATTTTGGTGAGTTATCTATTTCTAAGACCTGGGAATGGAGACTGCGTCAGAATTATTGACTGCGTCGGGATTAGCTAGAGGAGTTGAGCATCACATCAAACTAAAAGATCCAAAACCATTTAGAGAGCGCTCCAGACGCATTGCACCTGCGGACATCGAGGATGTGCGACGCCATATTAAATATCTGTTAGCAGCTGGAATTATTAAGGAGTCAAGGAGTCCGTATGCATCTCCCATAGTAATAGCGTGAAAGAAGAGTGGGGCCAACCGAATGTGCATCGACTACAGAACTCTAAATGCTCGTACCATCCCAGATCAGTACACCACTCCCAGGATCGATGACGCCCTGGACTGTTTGGCTGGCAGTAGGTGGTTTTCCGTACTGGACCTACGCAGTGGATATGATCAAATCGCCATGGCGGAGGAGAATATAGAGAAGACCACATTTATCTGTCCCCTAGGTTTCTTCCAGTTTGAGCGGATGCCTCAAGGGATTACCGGAGCTCCAGCCACACATCCTTTATCACATGTGCCGAGCTGATGAGAAAGAGCTCAGGTATGGGGTTATGCATGATACATGCAACCTCCTAGTAATGTTGATGCGTTGACAGACTCTCGCGCTCGCCGTACTAGCAGTTTTCACAATCTCGTGTTTGAAGCCGCGCTATTCAAACATCTCGTGGCGTTTTCGTTTGGACCTACCAAAATGTATGGAAGACACCACAGGAAAGCAAATCGGCACGTTATAAGGTCTCCGGGGCCCAGTGGCTTTCAGACAGCAGGTCTGGGAGAGACCCGCTTGTCAAAGCAGGTGCCCGTCGACAACTTGATCGCAAGTGCCAGTTTTGTCAGTCCCATGTCCGTTATGTGGGGCACATTGTGTCAGCTGCTGGAGTATCACCAGACCCAGCCAAGATTGAAGCCGTAACACGCTGGAAAATGCCCACTGACCTAAAGTCACTGAGGTCGTTACTTGGGTTTTGTGGATTTTACCAGTGCTTCATAAAGGACTACTCAGCCATTGTTAGGCCATTGACAGAGCTCACAAATGGCAAGAAGTATTATAAAGAGTACGAGCCATTCGGAGAACGTACTCAAAATCATTTACTGTCTCACCCATGCACCCGTACTCGCTTTCGCAGACCCCACCAAACCTTATGAACTGCATGTGGATGCCAGTCTGAATGGACTTGGTGCCATTCTAAATCAGGAGCATTATGGCAAACTTAGACCTGTGGCCTATGCAAGCAGAAAACTGAGTGCATCCGAGCAGCATTACCCCATCAATCAGCTGGAGTTCCTGCCGCTTTAATGGGCTGTTGTAGACAAGTTTGTGGTTAAAACAGACAACAATCCACTTGATTGTACCCATTTTGGATACTCATTCACAGGCAACCTGTTTTGGGTGCACAGAGGGGCATTTTTACTGTGTGATAAATATGAGCAGCACGGCATAGCGATTTATATGTATATACATAGGGAAGTTGTGGGCTAATGGTTAGCAAGTCGGTTGCAAAGGTTGCGGGTTCGAGTCTCGTACCGGCAGGGATTGTAGGTGGGGGGAGTGAATGTACAGCGCTCTCTCCCACCTTCAATACCACGACTGAGGTGCCCTTGAGCAAGGCATCGAATCCCCAACTGCTCCCCGGGCGCCGCAGCAAGAAAATTTTAGAGTGGCCTTTTATTGTGGCCAGCCTAAGGCACACCTGTGCAATAATCATGCTGTCTAATCAGCATCTTGATATGCCACACCTGTGAGGTGGATGGATTATCTCGGAAAAGGAGAAGTGCTCACTAACACAGATTTAGACAGATTTGTGAACAATATTTGAGAGAAATAGGCCTTGTGTGTACATAGAAAAAGTCTTAGATCTTTGAGTTCAGGTCATGAAAAATGGGGGAAAAAACAAAAGTGTTGCATTTATAATTTTGTTCAGTGTATAACTGTATAGATATATAGATAATATCCATAAAGGTATAGATATGCCTTCGCTGGTTAAAAACAAATAAGAAACCGGTAGGAGAGTGGTTGTTATGTGTCAAGCAGTGAGAAAAATTTGTGCAGTGTGCGCATGTCAAAACATTTTTTTCAGATTTGAAGCTTCACTTTATTTAGCGTTTATGTAAACACTACATTCAGATTCATCAATCGGAATGAATTCAGTCCAGTTGAACCAAAAATTGTGCATTTAAACGTAGCCAGTGAGTAACGGCTATTCTAATGTCAGTACTGACACCAGTCTTTACTTATTTGTTCATTATATACATTGTGTATAATGATAAACAAAACTGCTTGTGTAAACATAAGAAAAATAATTAAACCTCCTGTGATCCCACATAAAATTTGGTTTGATAAATGTAATACAGTTAAGTTGAAAATACTAGAGTGAATTAATTTGAACAAACTGAGTTTACTCAGCTAAACAGATTTATTTTGAATTAACTAAATTAAATAGTGTGTATAAACTTTCTTCAGTTAAATTAAGTAAGGGTAATGAATAAATTTTTTGAGTGTGTTAATTTGGTCTGAAATTACCTTGTTAAAAATAATATTCAGACACTCCTTCCAAATGTTATGCAGAGATGTGACCCCACAGCTAGGGGCAGGACAACTTTTAGACTTTTATATATTAAAATTTTAACATTTGCTACCGACTAGAGTAATAGTATTTTATTATTTTGGTGTTTCTAAACCTTGCCTTGCCAATGGGTAGTTTTTAACTAGGTAACTTAAAAAATGGCACTTTGCAATTCATTGAATTCTCTTAATTGATTTCCTTAGAAAAAGGGTCTAGGGGTCATTATCTAAGGAAATCAATTAAGAAAATTCATATTCCCAGGACAAATGTTTGTACTTTTGAACTTATGTGTGCTTGTTATTTAGCATGAATTCAAGCAAAATAGTAAATGTAAAGACTCTGAACCTGAGCTAGTTTCAGACTTCAGTAATCATGGAACTTTATTATATTTTTGGAAGTTGCATTGAAAATCCATTTGGCTCAAAAATATGAAGGGGCACTTGCTCCGTTGGTTTAAATGAGTATGCCGCCTCTGATGATAGTAATATTGTTAATAATCATTTTTTTATTCCTCATTTTACTGTCAGATCACTCAGGGAATACACACTGACCTCTATATGTAAATCTGCAATAATTAGGTTTAACTGTCCCCAGACTTCATGTAAGTTGAAAATGTGTTAATTACGGAGCCCCACACATGACATTCAGAAGAAATATATAACTTATTTAATTAATTTGTCTTTTCATTTTAGTTTCATATTTAAATCATGGCTACCTTTTAGTTATGTATTCCTTCATTTTAGTTAAATCATGAGAACAAATTAATACATGTTCATGGTTTTACTAAAATTAAGGAACGATTTAATAAAATGTAATCAACAATGTTTTAATTCTTGGAAAACTAATTTTTTTCGCATGTCGTGCGGAAATAGATGTGTCAAAAAAGGACACATGACAATTAACAGTTGATATTCACAATATCAAAATAGTCTAAATGTTGTAACGCTATATCATTATTACTATATTTATAATTTTTATAACCCTTAACTCTGTACTTTGTTGAAGCACCTTTGGCAGCAATTACAGTCTCAAGTCCGTAAAGTCGTCTCGCGCACTGGATTGACCTTTTTCTGGGCGCGCGACAGGTTCCCCCCTCCTCCGTTGCGCCATTTTTCTCTGCAGATCTTCTCTAGCTCTGTCAGGTTGAATGTCATTATGGAGTATGGAGTGTAGCTTGAAAAAAATAATTTAAAGCACTTTAACATAAAGCTGCAAAATAACAATGTTTAAAAAATATAGTCAGTATTCAGAATTCATCTTCTGATGAAGAATGGAAAATTAGTTATGTTATAAACATGTAATCAGAATACAGAAAATAATATTTTAAACCACCATCTTCTAAGGAGATACTCTTCTTTATTGAATGATATTTCATCTTTTGCTGTAGACTTGCTGACTGCAGTCTTACTGATCAGTGCTATGAAATTTTGTCTTCATCTCTACAATCATCAAACTCACTGAGAGAGCTGGACCTGAGTAATAATGACCTGCAGGATTCAGGAGTGAAGCTTCTGTCTGATGGACTGAAGAGTTCACACTGTCAACTCAACATACTGAGGTAAGGAAAACAGATGACTGTTCACTTGATTGTGAAATTAAAGTTGCCATCTGTTCTGATCATGATTTCCTGTGACTGTAATATATCAGCAGACCCCAGTGTATCCTAAAGGAATGATTCAACCAGAAAAGAAAAGAAATTGTCATTATTAACTCCCTCTCATGTTTTTCAAAACCTTTATGAATCATCTGATTTAAAGCAGAGTTTACAGGAATCTGAACACTCCTTTGTGTGAACCTGTTTAAGATGATCTCCAGTCTTTATAGAGCAACTAAGACCAGCCAATATCTTTTCTTGGATGACAAATTAGTTGACTTTACAGTCCTCAGCTGATATGACCAAAGACATATAAAGATTAAAGAAAAAAACACTAAATTACACAGACACTATATTTATGTTGATTTTCATTAATGACAAGACATTAAATTAAGGAATGTCATTATGGTTTAAAAATAGAAATGCAATGATGATTTCATGTTATGTTGAGTGCTTCTGCGTTTGTAGATCATCTGGCTGTATGGTGACAGAGGAAGGCTGTTCTTTTTTGGCTTCAGCTCTGAGTTCAAACCCCTCACACCTGAGAGAGCTGGATCTGAGCTACAATCACCCAGGACAAGCATTAGTCAAGCTGCTCTCTTACCCAAACTACAGACTGGACAAACTCAAGTATGTTCAACACTAACAATCATCCTGTCATGTGTTTGTACATGTGTGTGCTGTAAAGTCATGAAGCAAAAAAGACCCAAGATGCAGTGGCGGCTCGTGGGTTTTAAAATAGAGGGGGGGGGGGCGGTGGGGGGGGGGGGGGGGGGGGGGGGGGGGGGAAGGCACCTAATTGGATTGGTTGGGATCACTGCGATATTATTATTATTTGCTTAACTACTTTAAAATGGCTTTTTGGTTGCTTTTAGTCAGAAAACGTAAAGAAAATGACACACATACAGCAAGATAATATCATTTCACTTACCTGGCCTATCACTTGAAGCAAACATCCATCCCTTCTTAAAAGTCTGTGTTAAAAAAGAGCTGCCTGTTGCGCCATTTAATTAAGCCGACTGCTGTAGCCTATATCCAGCTTAGGCTGTTTTCCCTAAATTTGTGTATATACTGTTTGAATGACAGCTTGGTAAATCTGTTGGCGATCAAATATTCAATATCGCTACTCATCATAAGTACTTGGTACATTATCAGCGCAGCGGCAGACGTTCAAACTAATATCACGTAATTTACGTCTCTTTGATGATTGGTTGATATCAGAAGGGAGGCTAGCCTCCTCTACGAGGTTTCTTTACTCAACACTCCTCAGCGCTGAAAGTGAACACTCGATGGTGATTGGCTAATTTTTTTTTACCAACGGAGGCACGAGAGCTCAGCTCTCCCCCGGCCTCCCCCTACCCTTCTCTATCATTAGCGGTTGCAATTACATCAGCAGATTCGGCACATTCGCGATAGAAAAGCGGCGCTTTCCAACTTCAGTAACATGTTATTAGCTGTGAAATTACAAACAAAACATACACATTCTGAGACATGAACTGAAATGAATTGTGAATTTTATTAACATTAAATCGTCCTCCTCCCATTTTCACCTCAAAATTATGGGGAAGCTGTGCCTCCCCTGCCTCCCCCGACGAGCCGCCACTGATGCAGGCTCAGAGATCGCAGTCTAAATGAGAAAAAAATATGTTTGACTTCATGATACTAAAGCAGATCAGCTTTATTCAGAACAGCAAAAGATTTCTGCAGTTATGCAGAATTGACATATGAATGTCAATTATTGATTAAAATGCTTGCACAAATGAAAGGATATAGATGTAGATGATCAGTGAATGTAAAGCTGAGTCTGTAGCCCCAATGATAGAGGCTATGAATCAGGAACATCAAATGCTACAGAGGATATCAAATGATCTCATCAAAAGAGAGACATCCTTAAATTTTGGGAGTATAGGTCAAATGAAAATTCTGCATCATTTATTCACACTCATTTCAAATCTGCATTCATTAGTTGACAGCCAGGTAATGACAGTGTAAACTTAGGCATTGATTGTCACTGCTCTGAAATGAAACCACCATTAAAAACATCTCGATACAGCCAGCCTAATAACAAAGGCAGTAGCCCTCCATTAAAGTAACAAAAAAGCAAAGCGAGTTCAGATTTTCCCCCCCCCCCCCCCCAAGGTCCGTAATACCCCCATCCCCCCCCCATGAAAGTTTGAAATCCACCAAAAATGATAAATTCCCCCCAAAATTCAAGATATAATTTGCCCCTTTATGATTTCTTATTATGGTTTTAATTTTAAACAATAGGGGTGTAACCTTTCACAATTACTCATGGTGTGGTTGTATTTCACGGTTTCAGTACGGTTCAGTATGTGCTCTGTTTACGTAAAAAAGGACTATACTGTCATCTATACTGTTTATCAAATAAAAATAAAGAAAATCAGAACAATTAATGCAACTACACGCACAGCACAAAATAAATACAATCGAGCAAAGATACAAAATCAATACAAAGCTTTTCCGGTTGTGTTAGGGTCGGTTCACAGTAGTTTTTAGGTACATGAATTGAATAAAGTAATCAAATGTAAATAACATTGCATATTTGACTGTATAAAATAAAGATTAATCCTTATTAAAGTTACAAAAGCTATTCAATCAAGAGCAGTGAGTGATTTTCTTGTATTGTTGTTATAAGGGGTCATATGACGTTGCTAAAAATAACATTATTTTGTGTATTTGGTGTATCTGTGAAATGTGTTTATGGTTTAAGGTTCAAAAAACACATTATTTTCCACTATACTGTACATTATTGTTTCTCCTCTATGCCCCGCCTTTCTGAAACACGCGATTTTTACAAAGCTCATCGGTCTGAAAAACGCGAGGGGTGATGTGTTGACAGACAAATCTATAGTGCGTTGTGATTGGGCGACAACATCAAGGTGAGATGGAAATGTTACGCTCCTTACCGTACTGTGACGCCGTCTGTGCACGGCGAGACAAAAACAATAAAACCCTTTATAAACGAGGCATTTGTTGCATCCGGTGTGGACATAATTACTGATTATAATGATTTGTACTGTCTTTTTATGCGTTGCGTGGCGTATCGCGCTGCGTAAACATAAAACCATGTCTACATTTTTGATCGGAGAAACGACAACAAGCGCTACTCTACACTGCTCAAAAACTCGCGTTTGAATAGTCAGTGGAAAATTCTTTAAATATAAAAAAAACTTACACACAGGCTGAGAGTCAGAAGCGCCAGACTGTCCTTGCAAAGTTGGAACTGCCCCACTTTATAGAACAGCATTTGAACACAGACCCATTGTAGACTACTCTGCAGGTTCAGGAAACAGTCCTCCATAAAATGTGTCACACAGCGTCACACACGGAGGGCTAGAGTGAGCGGCGGCCAGAGGGCTTGCGGAAACCACATGTGACTCCGCTTTCTTCCACGGTGAAAGCCAATACGGCGATCCACAACGCGAAGTTGATGCATTTCCTCAGCGACCAACACGGATCAGCTCCAGGCACGACGAAAGCAGATATCGTCCTCTTTTGGAAGCCCAAACAAAGTAGTTTCGCTTTCACAATGAAACACACAGCGTCTTCATGACATGGCGGCGGTGGCAACAATACTACAGCGAGAATAAAAGTTACGCCTTCTTTCTTTGCATGAACATTTGGGCGGTGTTATGCAAATCTTCCCACACTGACGTAGACATGTGGGGGCGTGTTTAAACGAGTGTATTATCCACTGTGTCCTGTTTCTTCCGACATCCGTTTTAGGATGGGCGTGGACAAGTATTAACTTTTATAAAGAATAACTCTTTTGAATTGAGACTTTAGTCTTTGCAACTTTTTTACAGATCTTCTTTATGCACCAAGAGTGTGTAACACTCCAAAGAGAAAGGAAAAAATTAAATGCATCATATGACCCCTTTAACATTAAAAACTTTAAGACAATGCAGGAATCCAGTACACTGATACTGTACATTCAACCGACTATGTATGCTAGGAAACTCACCAAGACAGGCATGTTGACATAATTTTTGTGTGAATTTGTCCATTCAAACACAAGTCTTGAAAGAGAACTCATTATTTGCACGCTCTCTGAGACACGGGTTTGGCACTTCTGGTGAGCGCACACACAAATCTTCTCACTGTGTGCACGAGTTCTCATTCACGTCTTTTGGCACTTGCATGTTTAAACTGGCAAGGCTTAAATGAGTTTAGTTTAAACAGATAGCTAGGTGTGCTGTTCAGGTCTCACCTGCGCATGCGCACTATCGACACCTGGGTGATGACGGCATATTCAATCATACGGCACTCGCATTGAAGAAAGTTTACAAAGATTGACTGGTTGGTCCATGTTTCGTTTTTTTTTTTCATTGATGTTGTTGTAATGTATTGGGAAGCCAGAATGCGTATCCATCGACAGAAACATACATTAGCCAAACTCTGTCAGTTTCACGTGTTGTTATTTTAAACAAGCCATAGTACAGATGAGATGTGTTGTCAGATTTAAATTAAACTGCGGTGCAAGTGTGTGCCGAACCGTGGGTGAAGGTACGGTTCGATTTTTTACCGAGAACCGTTACACCCCTATTATAATATTATATAGTTAGACAGTATCACATGAGCAAGAGTGCTGTTTTCTTGAAGATCAGCATGATTACAAATGTGGTATTAATTTTATACAACAGTTCAATAAACAATAATAATAATTGACAATTTTAGACACAGTATTGTCAATTTTGACAATAAAATAGTTCTAAACAAAGCAGAACAGTTGCGTCTCTTAGAAACACAGAGTGGTGTTTCATTTTTGAATTATTCAGTTTTTGTTCCAACATTTCATACTTCTATATCCAATATTTTACATTTAAAATATTTTTATATATCTTAATTACAGTATAAATGCATTCATTCGACATCTAAGATGCATTAAACAGTATGTGTAAATACATCTAAATGCCACCTCAGATTCAGATACTTGTGTGCCACCTATGCAGTGCAAAGATGGATTTTGTTGAAACTGATTTCATTTTACTGGTAATATTGTAGTGTTGATTGATTTGTAAGCTATAGTGTTATTTAGCTTAAGTAATTAAAAGATATTCTACAGTATGTAGATCTGAGGAATCTAAAATAAAAAAGGTTGTTAGGTCCCTTTAAATGTTTTTATTATTATTATTTTACTTATGATTTCGTGAATTATGTGTGGCAACTTTGATTTTTATAGTGTGGATCATGGAGGAGAGTTAAGGATTATAACAGGACCACAGAAATGTAGGTCACACACAAACGCACATGTTGGTACACCTATCGTTATGTTGACTTTCCATTGGCATAATGGTTTTTATACTGAACTAATGATATTTTCTATCCCCTAATTTCACCCCTAAACATAACCCTCACAGAAAACTTTTTACATTTTTAAACATTGTTTAGGATGCTCATTTAGCCATTTGAATTACGAGGAGAGTTGGAATGTCCTAGAAATGACACTTGAAACCTGAAATACACCTACATTATGATGTCCTCATAATGTACATCAAACCAGTACACACACTTTAATCATTGTTGTTATAAATGTTATAATCTCTCTTCTTGTGTTCAGATGCATGTGAACTCACATTGGATATAAACACAGCAAACACTCATCTTGCGCTGTCTGAAAGGAACAGAAAGGCATCATTTGTGTCAGAGAAGCAGCCGTATCCTGATCATCCAGAGAGATTTGATGAGTGTCATCAGATTATGTGTAGAGAGAGTCTGACTGGACGCTGTTACTGGGAGGCTGAATGGAGCGGAGATAATGCTGTTATATCAGTGGCATATAAAGGAATCAACAGGAAAGGACGGAATCATGACTGTTGGTTTGGATACAATGAAAAGTCTTGGAGTCTGAACTGTTTTAGTAATGGTTTCACTGTCAGATACAATAATAAGAGCACAGAAATATCACATCTCTCTAACAGAGTAGGAGTGTATCTGAACTGGCCGGCCGGCACTCTGTCCTTCTACAGCGTTTCTGACACACACACACACTAACACACTTATACACGCTCAACAGCACATTCACTGAACCCCTCTATGCTGGATTTATGATTTATTATGTAGTCCTGTCTCTTGTGAGATTCAACTGCCTATGTTTTTTTTTTTTTTTTTCTTTTTTTTTTTTTTTTTTTTTTTTTTTTTTGAGAAAAAACGGAAAAACACACATATGTTGACTTTGGTCTAAATGAGACAAACTAAAGACTTCTATTGTGTTTTTATAAAGACATTTGAATGCAACTCAACAGGGGGTTTGTCTTTCTGAGTCTCTTGAGTGCCACCTGGAGGAAGATTTAGTTTCTCACTCACAAGAAACAGTTCTTAGCAACAGCTTGCTTTGTTACTATGGTAACAGAGGGTTGTCATAGCTCATCTTCTGAACACACATCCAGGGCCGTCGCTAGTGAGGAAAAAGGTGGTGACCCACAACTGTCGGGGGGGGCTTGATTGTAGAGGGCTGCTGGGGGTCAGTGTGAAAAACGCTCGGTACAGTTGACGGACTGCCCGATCAGTCACTGTTGCGCGTCATCACTAAAGTTTATCATTTGCACGTGTTTTTAAACCTTGCAAAAGTAAACATTCAAGAGATTTTAAAGCTTTTAAGCTCAAGAAGCCAGGAAAGAACTTAATTTGCTGCTCACGGGCTGAGAAGCGGCTCTCTGTTAGAGATGGCTCTCTGCGCACAGAACACAGCGTGGCCAAACAGCAATGTGATGACCTGATTGAGAGCGGCATAGATGTTGCTGATGCCTCAGTGTATTCTGGGATTTGCACTGAGATCTTTAAAGAGGAATCTGTGATTCATCAGAGGAAGTTACTGCTTCATCCAGCTGAGCTTTCAGGAGTTTCTAGCAGCGCTCTTTGTGTATTACTGCGATGTAGTCAAGAATGAGGGATCACTGAAGTTGTTTCTGAATGAAGAATATCACTTGTACAGTCACAAAAACTCTCTGTATTATCTACTAAAAGCAGCGGTCGAAAAATCCTTACAGAGTGAAAATGGACACCTGGATCTTTTCCTTCTGGGCATCTCACTGGAGTCCAATCAGAGACTCTTACAGGATCTACTGACACAGACAGAGAACAGCTCAGAGACCATCATGAGAATCACACAGTACATTAAAGACACAATCAAGGGTGATTATGAATGTCTCTCAGCTGACAGATGCATCAATCTGTTTCTCTGTCTCCTGGAAATGAAGGATCAGACTCTGTACAGTGAGATTCAGGAGTTTGTGAAATCAGTGAATCACTTAGAGAATGTTGTTCTTACCGTCTCTACTCAACAATCATACATTATCCTACATTATTCAGATATCAGAGGAGATGGTTGATGAATTTGATCCGAGGAAATACAAGGCAGGAGAGTGTGGTATAAAGAGACTGATACCAGATGTGGTGAACTGCAGAAAAGCTCTGTGAGTATTAATTTATGTGACTTGTGGATAAAACTGAATGTCTTTTTTTGAGAAATTGTAACATTGTAATTCCTCCATCAAATCATGACACAGTTTTTTTTACATGACTAGTTTAAAGGGAAAGCAGAATCTGCTTGAAGAGAAAAAAACTTTTATTTATTTAATTTTTTTCAGAATTGTTTTATGACTCATACCAGACAACATGTTAGACTCACAAGAAGGGTCATGAGCAATGTGGAGAGTTTTTATAACATTTTGTACAGTTGTTTACCATTTTATTCTTCTCATAAAGGCCACTTTTACTTATACTTCATGCCTTGTTCAGTTTAGTGTTCTTCGGTAATTACAAAAATAAAAGACAGTTGATTTCTCATATGACCACTTCAAAATAAAATTATAGACCAATAACATTAATCATGTAATCAAGCAGGAATGGAAAAAATGGCAACAACCTGATCAAGAAAACTGAAGGAATCCAGAACACAAGAATAGTGTCAGTGCAGCAAAAGACAGAGACAATGTTAAACTGTAAAGATGAATGATCAGGACTTGAATGGTAAAGTACTTCATTGTGTTATGTACAAAAACAATAACTGTCACTTTTCTATTCTTAATCAGGAAATGAAATGAAAATTGGCTTACAATCAGCTCAAATGTTTAAATTGATCTGATATTATTATAAAACCCAAGATCAGTTATAGTCCATTATTTGACACTGTTTGCTGAAATCACCTGTCACAGAAATCTTTATATTTAAAGCAACTGATTCTACACAGTGCAGTAAATGTATAAATGAAATAAGAGATCAGCAAATATAATAGTAGTTATGTGATCAATACTGTATGTGATCCTGTTTTATAGACTTGCTGACTGTAATCTCACTGCTCAGTGCTGTGAAAGTTTGTCTTCATCTCTACAATCATCAAAATCACTGAGAGAGCTGGACCTGAGTCACAATAACTTGCAGGATTCAGGAGTGAAGCTTCTCTCTGATGGACTGAAGAGTTCACACTGTCAACTCAACATACGGAGGTAGGAAAAACAGATAAATGTTCACTTGTTTATGAAATTAAAGATGCCCTCTGCCCTGGTCCTGATCTCCTTGGTTTTTATAATATTTCAGCAGACCCAAGCATGACCTTGGGTTTGTATTTGCTCCAGCTTGCTGTTATAAAGAACGTTTTTAGTTTCTTGAAACCAATTTTTTTCCACTAATTAAAATATCTTAAGTACTGAGGAGTGGACTTTTCTGCTATGCTATATGTGTTCTACATTTATTGCCTGCTATATGTCAGATTTATTCACAGGTAAAATTATGCATTAAAGTCCCCATGAAATCAAAATTAAAGTTTTGTGGGTGCTAGTATCAATATGTTAGTCTTAAGGTTATCTATAAGACAGTGTGCTCCAAAACAGTGACACAATTACATTAGAGGATCTAAAAAATAAAAGAAAAAAAAAAAAAATAAAAAACAAGCAGTTCAAAGCTGCAGTTACCTTATGCCAAAACGGCTTAATGATTCTTTTGACGTCACATCATCAGACTTCATCTTCTCATCAAATCTTCTGACCAATCAAACGCTTCTAGCCGAAACGCCCGCCCCTACACTGTAAATAGATGCTGAAGCTGCGGCTGAGATCGGTCACTTTTTCACAGTGTAGTATTTCCTGTACAGTGAATGGCACGTAGTGCACAATGTAGGCGGTAGTGAACGATTCAGATAGTGTAAATATTCTTTCGATTGGGGCAGATGAGGTCTGGTTTCACGCTGTGTCACGTGAACCGCGGCATCGTGCACAGTCCAACTTTGGCTCCAGTCCAGAGACGCGATCGCACGGAGTGGATCATATGCGCGAGTCCGCATATATTAAACACTTTTAAAACTGCACAGCCTCAGCATGATTATGATAACTATTTTGTTTTACTAAGAGTTTCATATTGAATCTAGGGGGGTAATCTATTAGACTGTGGCTGTCAAATGCGGGTTTAGGAGCACAACGGAAAGACACGTGCGTGTTATAAACTAAGAAGGGCGATTCACCAATTTAAAATTACATTAAAATCTTCTGTTTCAGTTTAAATTACATCACTACATAGAATAACGCTGTGTGTTTCAAGGCACTTCAGGGGACCTTTAATGCCATTCAGTATTTTTATTTTATCAGTTTGTGTGTTTTCAGGAATGGGCTAGTTGCATATCTCCGCCATCTTGGATTTCCGGTCTAGTGAGTGTGTGCATAGATACTTCCGGTTGTGCTAAATGCCAGTGCAGAGATCCAAATATTACCTTCTATATGTTTTTCAGGATTTATAATATCACTTCAAATGCAAATAAGATCTACACCGCTACTATACTATAAATGTTAACTGAGCCAGTGCATTTGAAACGTACATATGTTTGGGTCCGGTGATGAATGAAATAGGCCAACACTAATTAATTCCTACTTGAATTCATAAATGAAAGTTGAACATGGTGTGTACAGCTACACAATGTCTTTTTCCCTTACCAATTATGTAAATGTACAAATGCCTTATTTCTCGAAAATGTTTGTATTACATTGATTTTTTTGTGAGACATGGGCTGTGATTGATCTTCATAAATATACATTTCTCAATTGTGCGCATGCAACAGTTTTCCATTATATTTTTTTTTTTTTTTTTTTCCAACATATTTTAATATTTTACAAATAGTTAACTTTGCATCAAACATATTTTTAAAGGAAAAAAAAAGAGCTGTAAAAGGATACTGTCATAATCTCCAGCTGGAGTGCCCATGAGCTCCTCTAGAGGGCACTCCATTCTGTACCTTGCCATTCACTCAGGACTCCATTTCCCATAATCCTTTGCCCGGACTAATCAAGTGCATCACCTGTCTCTCATCAGATCTCATCATCAGTTCACATTAGTAGGACTATAAGAATAGCACACACACTCTCTGTCATCGCTGGTGATTGAATGTTTTATAGCTCTTCCGTGGTTTCTAATTTTCCGTGTTTCTATTTTCTCTGTTTCCTTGCCTTCGTGTTTTGATCCCTGGACTGTTTTCTTGTTTATGATTGTTTGGCTGCCTGCCCTGACCATTGCCTGATTATCTGGATTACTCTTTTGCCTTGTCACTGCCATCGTTGTTTGCTGTTGTTGACCACGCCCTTATTAATGCCTTGCATTTGGATCCCCACTTTGTCGTCATCTTGTGCACTGAGCCCACTGAACCTTTGACTGCAGTGCTGTTAGTGGCATTAGAGTCACAGGAACCTGTATGTCATCTGACTAATTAGGTCTTTTTTTCCATTCAATATTCACAGTTCACCTGCTGATGAATAATATAATATTTGTCATGTGATCAATATATGGTTGGAGAAAAAGTTATTTGAACTCTCCATCTCCTTTTATCAACCATATTTCATCCTGTGTTATAGACTCGCTGACTGTAATCTCACTGATCAGTGCTGTGAAAGTTTGTCTTCATCTCTGCGATCATCAAGCTCCTCACTGAGAGAGCTGGACCTTAGTCGCAACAACCTGCGGGATTCAGGTGTGGAGGTTCTGTCTGATGGACTGAAGAGTTCACACTGTCAGCTCAACATACTGACGTTTGTAGGAAATTTTTATTCTGGAAGTGAACTAATCCTTTAAAGTGATTGTTCACAAAAAATTGCAGCAAATCGGGCTAACAGTCAGTGGAGTCCAAAAGTTTCAAGCTCCAAAAAGGTAGTGGAAAATTCCAGTGGTTTAATCCAATTCTTCTAAATGGGAACTATCACTTCGTATGATGAACAGAGCCAAATTTAAGTGGTTATTCACTCTTAAATCAAAGCATTTTAAAGGGGTCATGACATGAGGAATCAGATTGACTTTGATCTTGTGACATATAAGATACCATTTTACTACAAAAAGCTTTAAAATACCTCCTCACTTTACATAGAGCTTTTGTTGAAACCAGGCTGCCAAAATGACAAATTTCCTACTGCCTCCAGTCCACAACAACACAATGCATAGTTTACCTTTCACTTTTGAAATCCACCCAGTAGCAGTGAGGAGACAAGGAGAGTAATTAATAGCCAATCATTTGGACATTTACTGACCAGTCTTAAAGAAGACGTAACCCCCAAACAGCACATTTATGACGGAATGGCATAATGAAGGTGGAAAATAATCATGTTTTGTAAGTACAAAAAAGTGTTACGTTTATAAGTGAACCTCAAGGAACATGTTAAAATGATAAAAATAGATATGTCATGATCTTTTAATTGTTGGTCAGTGTACAATTTCATCAGATTGATTTGCTTGGCCATTGCATCATTTTCAGCATATTGTATCATGTGCTTTCCTGTCAGGTTAAAAGGAATTTACTTTCCATTTTCATATGTTTTGACAGTCCTGCCAGCCACTCTGGACTAATTAAATAAACAGTTAATATCTGGAATTGCATGTTTTGGAAATATACATTAGGATATTTGTACTTTGTTTAGACTGTCCAGCTGTAGTCTTACTGGTCAGTGCTGTGAAAGTAACTATCACTTTCGCCGTAGGATGAATCTTCAGTACGCCAAACTTAAGTGGTTATTCACTCTCACATCAATCAGCATTTTAAATGGTTCAGGTATACATGAGGACGGAATCAACATTGATCCCTTTGATCTGTTGGGACATTATAAGATACCATGTTACTGAAATAAAAGCCTCCGTACCAACATACTTCTTTCTCCTCCCCACTATTTGTACCATAGAGCTTTTGTTGAATTTACCTAGGCTGCCACACCCCAATGTATCAAATTCCTACTGCCCTCCAGTCACAACAACCAAAACGAATAGTTACCTTCACCTGTGAAACTACACCCAGGAGCATTCGCGACGGACGGACAAGGAGCCTTTAGTATTATTTATCCCTCCTTTCTCTATAGCCTCACATTCAATCCCTACTTTTTTCTTCCCTTCTTCCACCCCCCCCTCTCTTTCCTCCCCTTTTGGACATTTACTGACCAGTCTTAAAGAAGACGTAACCCCCAAACAGCACATTTATGACGGAATGGCATAATGAAGGTGGAAAATAATCATGTTTTGTAAGTACAAAAAAGTGTTACGTTTATAAGTGAACCTCAAGGAACATGTTAAAATGATAAAAATAGATATGTCATGATCTTTTAATTGTTGGTCAGTGTACAATTTCATCAGATTGATTTGCTTGGCCATTGCATCATTTTCAGCATATTGTATCATGTGCTTTCCTGTCAGGTTAAAAGGAATTTACTTTCCATTTTCATATGTTTTGACAGTCCTGCCAGCCACTCTGGACTAATTAAATAAACAGTTAATATCTGGAATTGCATGTTTTGGAAATATACATTAGGATATTTGTACTTTGTTTAGACTGTCCAGCTGTAGTCTTACTGGTCAGTGCTGTGAAAGTTTGTCTTCATCTCTACAATCATCAAACTCATTGAGAGAGCTGGACCTGAGTAATAATGATCTGCAGCTGACTTTCAGTGAGCTTGTGAACGCCGCTTTTCTCTTATTGGTAAAGATTGTTCCATTTCTTTCAATTCTCACACTTTCAGTATCCGCTTGGTATCAGTGCATTAAATTTCTCATGACTCATAGTATACCGGCTCCATGTATGGTTTTCTTTCCTTCTTTCCCCCCTTTCCCCCTCCTTCCCCATGAAATGTAATGAAATCCGCATTGTCTCGTTTGCGCTTGCGAACGATTGAGATAACATGTTTTGTTCTTTTGACGGTTATTCACGGTACAGCCGTTCCCACTGTCACTTTTTTTTTTTGTTGTCCCCCCTCCGTCCGACAAGAGATTTGTACTGACTGAGTTACCCGATTTGACTGACTCTTGAGGTAGAAAGGCCGCGCCATTGCGAACCGATTAATCGTAAATGATCATTCATGTTTTCATAACTGTTGGCCAAATTCAAAAACGAAACTAAAATAATCTTTCAGAGCAAGGGGCCCCCTGGTGTTTGCTTTCGTGGTGGCTCTTCTGCCGGGCTTTTCAGCTTGTGTACTTTGCGGAAGGGAGGATCGCGCTCTGGTTAATACATCTTACATGTGCAAACAGTCCCATAACGTAAGTGGACTCCTTTGTACCCGTAATATAGGAATCTTAGCAATTATACTTTTGTTTTCCTGCTTTTTTAATTTTGGTGATACCCGGGACAATTTGATCCGATCTTGCGACGTTAAAAACCCTTTTAATATGATCGGCAACTCGGAGATCAACTACTGAGAGTAATTATTCTGTTCCATCTTTTTATTACATACCCGTGCATTGAGTTTTGTCATAAACACAATGAAACTCAGAGTTACTCAAGGGAACTGAACCTGTAATGAGTGATTTGTGGAGAACAAGTGAATCAGTGGTACATTTGATTAAAAGCAGAGTTGCATTTTTTGGGAACCCGCCACGTGAGATGTATTGATCCTCTGGCTACACCAGATTATGTGATTTTTCTAAGCTGGTCTTGTGTACCTGTATTTGTAGCCATCATCTGGACTGCCCCTGTGTGACAGAGAAGGCCTGTTGTTTTCCGGCTTTCAGATCTCGATGCTCAATACCCCCTCAAACACTCCCGCGCTTCCTGTCGATTAGTCATCGGTCTCTTAAATGTGATTTTTGTGGTTACGTATCTGCGCGTTAGTTTCTGGTTTCAGCGGATTGTTAACTGTGCCACACTCGACTGATGCTGGTTTCTCCCCCAAGGTTTGTTTTTTTTTTATTCTTCATGCTGTCACTTATTGATTGGAGTTTTGGTTCCTTTGTGCCGTTGTGCCTAATGGTTCTTGCTGAGGTGTTGTGGGACATTCCTCATTTCCAGCCTTGTTTTATCGTTGACATGATTGCCAAGATATTATTTAAACTGAGCTGGATGATGACATCACTGATTTGAATGATGAACTGTCTTTAACTGACAAATTAGTGTTTACTATTGTCATTTTAAATTACTGACACACTATTTTCCTAATTAATGCAGTTCAGTTGCTTTGTCACAATCTGTATGGTTAAAAGCGCTATATAATAAAGGTGACTTGACTTGACACCTGAGAGAGCTGGATCTGAGCTACAATCACCCCAGGTTTTATGGTAAGCCGTGATTTTGCAAGAAAGAAATGTTCCTGGATCAAAATCTTTTGATTCCCTGAAATTATAGACTTGAACCAATCCCTCCCGAAATCCTAAAACCCTACCATATTTATCTAACATCAGTGGGCAAATGATAGCTGATTTATACAAGCGGTGTAGACCAGCACCTAATTGATTGTCAAGTCAAGCCTACAACGTCGCTCCTATCCGTATATCTAGGCTTTTACAAAACTACAGATTGGGCCTCAAGCACAATCCCCTGAACATGTGATATTAATTGTCGGCACGCCCCCATTAGTGCAATAATGCAAAATGACAATAGTAAATACTAATTTTTAAGTTAAAGAAAGTTCATCATTGAATTCATCATCGAGCTCAGTTCAGTTTAAATGGTATCTTTGCAATCATTTGCAATCAAGTCAAAGATATCGCTGGAAATGAAGTGTCCCCAACTAAGGCCAGAGGCGACAGCGGCAAGGAACCAAAAACTCCATCGGTGACAGTTTTTTTGTCGGTTGAAAAACCTTGGGATTGAAACCTGGTCAGTCGGGGGGTACAGTCTCTCTGACCAGCTAACCCAGAGTAAATTCAAGGCTGCAGCAAAGTCAACCATGTGCAGAGCCCGTCTGGTCCCTGTGGTCTTGTACCGGTTGGCGTCTGAGACAAGGTCTTACAGGGGATCTGTATCTGGGGCTCATGTAGTTGTCCTGGTCTCCGCTGACATTCAAGGCTGTAGAGGTCATCTCTATGTGCTGATCCACCATCTGGTCTGAATACTTACGGATCCGGGTGACAGCAGTGACCGTCTGATCTGGATACAGTCTGGATCTGGTGGCTACGGTGACCTTGGAATAAGAGAGGAACAGACTAATATTAGCGTAGATGCCATTCTTCTAGTGATGTAGCAAGTACATCGGGTGTTATGAGAAGTGTTCCCGGTTCTGGTTGACCTAATTAATGCAGCCTAACAATCTTTTAACGGATTTGAATATTAGAAGCGTATTAGTGTGTTATGTGTAAGCCATGTTAAAGAGATGGGTCTTTAATCTAGATTTAAACTGCAAGAGTGTGTCTGCCTCTGAACCCAATTTAAGCGTTAAAACATATTCCAGAAAAGTATTCTCAATTTCCGATTGGTTGATGCGATGCTGTTCCAGGTTTAATTTTTTCACAAGGATTGTGGCTCCAGGAACATGTTGTACTTGGTGAAATCACGCTCACCCACCATTCATTAGTCAAGCTGCTCTCTGATCCAAACTAGAGACTGGACAAACTCAAGTATGTTCAACACTAACAATCATCCAGTCATGTGTGTTTGGACATGTGTGTGCTGTAAAGTCATTGAAAACCCATATGTACATCAATCCCTGCATACAGCATACATACTTAAGATGATCTTGATTCAGCTCAACAGCTGCTTGTTACTCATAACAGCAGCATCTGAGAAACAGACTCAAGTCTCTAATCCCAAAACATGAAATTCAAAGCTTGTTGCTGCTGTGGAAAGTAAATTCTCAGTGCTTTCAGAGACCAAACAGATAGCATTGACAAATAGTAAAATTACAGAACTTATTGTGTCTCCATGTTTATCTTCAACCACTAGATATGAGAAAATATGAGCATGAACAACAGCGTTTCTGAACAGCCATCTAGAGTCTCTAATTAGGCTGCTTATCTAAAAAATGTGGCTTCTAAATGTTTTTATTCTGGATCTCTGCAGAAGAAAGCATGAGATAAAGTGAATTTTAGATTTAATTTGTGTTTTGTTTTGATTTCAGGAGAGCAGTTTAGTGTGCTGACTTACGTTTGTGACATCTTTTGTTTTAGTGTGTCATGCAGTAGAGATCAGGATTACAAAAGGAATACGAAAGGGACCGCGTCCATGCACATAGTTTTTTTTTTTTTTTTTTTTTGGCGAGCAAACAATATTATATTATTATATAACTACATTATATTTCTATACCACAACCCTACACCTTACCTGTACCCTAAACTTGAACACCTGTGACATAAATCTTTTGGATCATTAGATTTTAATTAAATCATTCTTTAGTCATGTTATTCAATCTTTTGAATTAAGTGGACTGTTATAATCTCTATTCTTGTGTTCAGATGCATGTGATCTCACACTGGATCCAAACACAGCAAACACTAAACTCATTCTGTCTGATGAGAACAGAACAGTGACACGTGTGAGAGAGAATCAGCTGTATCCTGATCATCCAGACAGATTTAATGATGTTCCTCAGGTTTTGTGTAAAGAGAGTCTGACTGGACGCCGTTACTGGGAGGCTGAATGGAGTGGGGGGGGGCCGGTGGTTATGTGTCAGTGACATATAAAGAAATCAGCAAAAGAAGGGGAAATGCGATTTTTGAGGTTAACTGCAGAAAACGCGCATAGTTTCTCGGACACTGTAATGCGAAGTATTAATTGCCATCACAGTAATGGGCGACAGAACCCACAACTTTGTCATCTTCAGTGTTCTAAGAGAGTAGGAGTGTATCTGGACTGGTCAGCCGGCACTCTGTGCTTCTACAGCGTCTCTGACACACACACACTCACACATTTACACACATTCACTGAACCCCTCTATGCTGGATTTGTTTTTTTAGTAGTAGTAGTTTGGTAGTAGTTCAGTGTCTCTGTGTGAGATTAAATAGCCTCCTGTGAGAAACAACTGAGACACACAGTTGAGTGAAAGAAACACACTCTTATTATCTCTCTCTTTAACTCTCACAGCTGAAAACTTTCTTCTAATCTTAATTTCATTAGACTTCAGTCTAAACTTTTGTCTATCACCATATTTTTGAACTTTTTTATTTTTTTTTAATTTGCAGAGAAGTACAAATTCTTAATTCCATGTCAGAGTTATTTCACAATTTCACACCTTTGACAGACATAAATCTATTTTCATGTTTTACAACCCTTATCGCTTTTATATAGCATATACATTGTATTTTTTTTTCCATGTTTCTCCATTCCTTCACACATCAAATAATGTATGGTACTGTGAGAGAACTGCACAGTATATGTACGTTCTGATTCAGTATATCCAACTTTTTTAGTCACATACACAATCATACACAATACGACATGTAGTGAAATGCTTGGTACGACTCTCCACACAGAATGCAATAGACTATATATATATTTTAAAATAGTAAAAATGCTGGGTTAAATATAACCAGAGCTGGGTTGTCCCAAAAAGTCTGTGCACCCAACACCCAGCTATTCGGGTTGCTTTTGATTCCAAGCGTTGGGGTTGTTTTGAACCCAAATGCTGGGGTTTGTCCCTTTTTAACCCTACGATTTTTTTAGTAGTGTATTATATAGAAGAGAAAAAGAACACCGTATCCTAAAAAAATAAGTGAAATAAGCATAAGTACAAAATTAGTAATATGGGATTTCCAAAGCAATTTATGATCTATCAACATTGTATTGTCATACACTCTAAAAAATGCTGGGTTAAATACAACCCAGTGGGGTAAATCGGGACAACCAGCAATTTTTTTTGCTTGACCCAGCGGTTGGGTTAACGATTAACCCAACCGCGGGTTAAACCAGCCCAATTGCTGGGTTTGTCCCTATTTTACCCTAGCACTGGGTTGTATTTAACCAGCATGTTTTAGAGGGTACTTCTTTCTTTCGTTATTATAATCCTAATTTCACTTGCGGTATTTGATTGCGATGACTAAATATCACGACCTTTGGTTTTTGCTTTAAATTTGTAGTGATAGGTTGATACATATAATTTTTAAAACATTGTTTCCTTAAATCATTCTCAATGTCTTGACCAATCACAGTCACGGTTGTTGTTCCACTATAGCAGTAGAAGAGTGGATCAAAATTTTGGTCAGATGTAGTCTTTGTGAGAGACTACAATGATCAGGAGAGTTGAGAATATCTCATAGTTGTAGAGTGTTTGCACCATGTACATTCATCCACCCTGATAAGCTTTGTGTCTTGAGCTCAACAGTTATACGGGCTGAGAATTTTATCTCCAATTATGATTTATTCTGGTCCTGTTTTTTGAATTCAAAACCGTAACAGATAACCAAAGTTTCTTATTGTCTGTCACCACACTTGGGTCAGTCTTCCGATACATATACAGTGATTCTAAACTGTGCATAATAGCATCATAACTTTGAATTAACGGTATGTTATTTAAAGGAAATAAATATCTCTTTATATTTGGACACAGCTGTAACCTAAAAGTTATTTTAAATGAACCCTGTTCTGTCAAGATATACAGTAGGATAGTATTTCTTTAAAACTATTTGCACTAATACTTGTGTATGTTGCTGTTTTAAAAAAATATACTTTGACTGCTCGTATCATGTTTAACAATCAGTGATTGGATGGTTTGGTATTTCAAGTCACCACCAGAGGTCTCTGTCACCCCTTATTGAAATTGACTCCAATATAAGACACAATTCAATATTCACTGTTAATCACTGTTTTTTTTTGTATTATTGCAAGTATTGTTAAAATATTCTTATTGTTGCAGTTATAAGAACCAACATTTATGTTAATCTATTCAATTTATAAATATATGAGTATTTTGCTAATTCAAATAGGCCTATTTTTACCAATAAAAGCTATATGTTTGAAAGCCTGTCTCTGTCTCTATAACCTTGTTGAAATGGATTTAGTGTTTTACACTGCAGTCCTGACTCCTGAGCACCGATATCTATAATCTGTAGGTTTATGTTGTGTATATTGTGTGGATATTCAAATCTAGAGAACTTTATAAAAACAAATAAAAAAAACTTGCAGCAGAGGCTATTCACAATAGGCTGTTTGAACATTGATATATATATTATATAAAAAACGTATTACTGCTGTAGTGGCGTTTAAATCTTCGAAATGGGCCAATCTTTCTCGTTCACTTTCATGCACCGATTCGATCATTAAAGTCTCTTCCGTTTAAAGTGCTCAAAAAGTGAGTTTTTTTTTTTGTGCATTGTTCTTCTGTACGTGCATCATCACCAGCCGATGCCAGTCAGGAATTCTTTGACCTGTGGAACCTCGGAGATGCCTGTGCCGAATTGAATCTAATATACAAAGTGATGTGTAATGCGTCACTTAAACTGACTGTAAATGAACACAGAAGATTCAGAATGTGTTGATATTCTGTCAAATGCATGAGATTAACATATAAACATAAACGAATCATTACTTGCTCTAGTAAACAATTAATGAATGGTTGTTTCTCCTTTGCTGACCCTTTCTCTCTTTGCTGAGTCTGATGCGAGGCCCCCCTCGGTCCGTTCGCCGCACCAGTTGCACCTCCCCAAAGGATGGCCCTGCTATAGCCTATTGTTATCCTTTGAGTAAATATCAATTATATTATTTCAGTACTTGTAATGCACTTTTTAAATACCACATATTAATCTTATACATCTGTTTTTCCCCAGTTTAAACTTTAATTTGAACTGGCTGTGAGGTTATTTAGACAGTTCTGTGGTGTGATTGTAATATTGTAATATTCAATATATTACAAAAAAATAATTATTATAAGAATACAAAAAAATATCATAAATATATATAAAAAAAGGGTATAAAAACAGATATATTCTGATAGTATAAATGTATGTACTGTAATCAGGCTTTTTAAAGTAGTTGTTACTATATGAATTTGGTTTTCATTAGTGGATGATTTATTTTTGATTTTATGAACTGGAATACTTGAGTTCTTTAAGCTAAGTTGTGTTTTACATTAAATTGAAAGCTTGACTCAGTGTTATTTTAATATCATGAGATACTATTATTATAGCTTTTGTATTCAAATTTTGACATTGTTTTCAGTTTTATATATATTTGGTTTCAATAATTTCAGGTGAAGTTTTACTAATGTCGTTGTGTTTCGGTCATTTATTATTATTAGTTCGTTTTTTGTTATAACGGCGATTTTTTTGTTTGCATTTTAATCATTTTAATTTCAGCCGTTAGTTTTAGTATTTTATTATCAAGAGATAAATCCAATGAAAAATATCAAATTTTGCTTTTTACGGCTATGTTTTTACATTTTCTGTATTTCAGTAACGTTTGTAATTTTTATTTTATTTAAAGTAACAGATTTTTTTATGGTTTTAGTTTTAGTTAACTATCTATCGTGGCTTGCATTAACACTGAAACTTTTGGATCGAAGCTTCTCCATCGTAATAACTTCAGAGGTGTAACGTTTTGGAGTTATTTTTTAATGTAATTAATTACTGTATTTAGTATTTTTTTGGTACTTTGTAAGATTTACTCTTTTTTGAGTCATCACCACGATAGTAGCAACTTCACTCCTACTTCCCCTACATTTTGAATATCAGTTATCTCTACTCTTTCTCTATATTCTACATTGTGTAATGAGTGTTTTTCTGCAATTACATTATTTATTGACCTGACTTTTTCTGCAGCAGTTTTTACTGTCTGTACAAAAGAAGGATAGCACAACTACAGGGATCTGTGAAAGTACTGACTTACCCACTCCTAAACCCATTGTATGCTGTCCTTTCCAAAGGGCACCAACCCCACTGCGGTTGGTTGTTGTCCAATTCACAAACTCCCCCACAGAGGGGTTTTGTCCTTTTTAACACAGCGCGGGTTATATTTAACCCACGCATTTGTTAGGTGTAGTTGTCTGTTTTGCCCTTACTCACCAAATATTGCCGCTCAACAGGTGTTACTTTATCCCCATTGAACATGCACGAGTTCTTAGCAACAGCAGTGACGGTCCCGAAACATCACAGGCTCATACAGTGCAAGATATGCGTTGAACCAGTTTTTATTTTTTACGTAAAATGATTCTATTTTCTACTGTACTCGTTATCCTCGTATTATTGTACAAGTTTATAAAATAAGTTAAGCAAAATAACATTAAACAATACTTAACAGATTTTATTATCCATTCTTTGTTATACTGAATTATGAGACTTTAAGTATTTTTATTAGATCTTTCTGCCCCAGCCGTGTGCCCACTTTATTGTGCGTTTTGAGAACCCCCAATACTAAATAATGGAGTGCTATCACAAATCAACCACCTTCTCTTTCTTGTTCTTCATGGCATTTGTCTCTTCTGCCCATTAGTGCCATCCCTGACGCCTATTATCTTGCAGGAGTAAATACCTAAGTACCTTGTTCTAAATCCACCGATTACTTCTATAAGGTAGGGTGACCTCCATAGTGCCATTCCTTCCTTTCCACCCCCGGACGGGCATGGCCAGGATTTATTATACTTGCCCGACTTAATATCTAGGTTTTGGCTTGTTTGAGCCGTGTGCAGACCCCGACTACGGCTGTATGACATAAAAATACCATACAGGACTGGTTCCTTCATGCTTTCAAAATTGCCTCTCGAGGTATGTTTTGGATGTCACTACACCGATCGGTCTATCTGTCTGTGCACAACGAAAAATAGCAAAATACCTAGTTATTTTAGGCATTATGATACTACGGCCACGGACGCTGGACTGGGAAAAATGGTTTTCACGCTAGTTGTCACTCCTACTATTTAAGGTGATGATACCAGGGCAACTTTGGGAGCATTTTGCACGTCGGCAGCATTTTTTGAGCCCAAGGCCGCGCTTAGGCACTTGGAGGATAGGATAACAAATGTCCTGGATAATTAGATAGTATGGGACTATTGCCTGTTCCTCATTCTGGTTGACCTTTGAAGGATAACATACTTTTTTTGGGTCAAAGTTTGCCCCTTCTCCTTTTAGAAACATGATCAATTAAGCCTTCGACCGTGTATATAGCCAGCTCTCTTGTTTCCTTTTATTCATAGTGTTTTGAAATTTGGTGAATTGTACACCTTAAAAATAAAGGTGCTTCAAAAGGTTTCTTTAAGCGATGCCATAGAAGAACCATTTTGGTTCCACAAAGAACAATTCAGACAAAGGTTCTTTAAAGAACCATATCTTTATTACCATTTATAATCTCAAGACCCTTTTTTCGCCACAAAGAACCTTTTGTGTTATACACATGAAAGGTCGTCAGATTGGTTAAAGGGTTCTTTATGGACCACTCATGTTAGACAAAAAGGTATTATATGGCAGTCGTGACGCCACCTTTTCATTTTAAGCGCTGTCATCGGTAATGGAGCAATGTCACTGTAAGGTAGTCTGTTACTTCTTTATCTCAAGTATGGTTTCAGGTACACTTTTCACTCTCTGACCATAATTCTTTTTGCTGTTGAAAATTGACGCACCGCAACTTCTCTCACAGTTCTCGACCCTAGTGGCGCTCGGTTTTTTATTCCCCCCTTTGTGTTGTCGTTTTTGGGGGGTTAGAATAATAGAGTGACGGGGCGAACCAGCATGAAAGAATGTTCCAAGCACCCCACCATCACACCCCACCACACAGACACCCATCCCACTACACGATGTAGCCAGGCGCGCCGGATGCGCGTCTGACTCTCCAAACCACCAACTTACACATCGCTGAAGAGTACAGCTTTACGCACCTCCCTCTTCCCTCAACACCCTTCTCCCGTTCGACTGTCTTCCGAGCGTTTTCTCAGCCCATCCTCCACTGACCGATTGTACACAGGTCTGTCAGGATAAAGACGAACAAAACAGCCGCCACCGACACAAGACAACAACAGACAAGCGCACCCCGAACAAAGTACCGCCAGAAACCCAACGGTCAATGTATATGGAGCATCAGATGGACCATTAGTCGGGCGACTTCAAACCGCTCTCTCCCTTATTGTCGTTATTTCCGCCTAGCCTTCGGCTGTCCCCTGCCGCACAAAGCCACAACCACAGCGCCTACTCAAATGAGAAGCTCAACATGCGTAACAGACGAACACTGTCTGCGCTGGATTTTTATGTTTCTGTTGTGTCTGTCACCGTGGGTTGCGATGCCGATTGGAGGTCGACAAAAGGACGACCCTAATGCAGCGTTGTTTTCTGGTTCCAAGCACCCGACGCCCACATTCTATCAGCTTTTAGACAGACATTTCACGGCGCCTTTAGTTCCTCTCTAGACACTAGAGATTCTGTAACACAGGTGCTCTGATCTGTAGCAGCACGTTTTGGCAGGACATGAGTGTTTCGAGCTGCTTCTGTCCTCCAGAATTTGGGAAAAGAGTCACTGGAGACGCCAGTTTTCACTTTCTAAATAGTTACAGGTGTGCACCCATCGAAACTGCTTTCATAAATGTTGCAATTAATATTTGATTCTGATATGCTGTTTTCATGTTGCTAGATAGTTAGTTGTTACTGCTGGTTAAATGACAGTTACTGTAATCCGTTGAATATTGCAATATTAAGCTTTTAATGTGTCATGTGGAAAGTAAACCCATCTATTAAACAGTTTAGTCGTGAGCAGGGGGTTTTGATGCATGTTTTGCAGGTGATGGTTTTTGGTTAGTTGAGATTGCAATATGTTTGGTTAATAGTCCTATAGGCTACATTAATATTTAGTTTTTAATCAACAAGTTTTTTTATTCGGAAAGTACCTTATATGAGTAGGTAGACTGAAAAGTATTACAGGCACAACGTAATATAGATGTCTGTATCAAATATTTGATTGTTTAATTTGTATATTTGCACATTTTATTGCTTGATTTGCAGTCGCTTTGGATAAAAAAAGTAAAGCCACAAGTGCACAACACATACCCTTGATGTACAACAGTAGGTCAGAAATGAATAAAATACACAGCACATTTAAATACATTTATAATGTACAAATAAAATATAAAAAGGCAAGCAATATAATAAAATTACATCAAAGCAAACATAGAATATTTTGTTAAGTGTGTTTGGTATCCGTGTTGGTTTGAGGAGGATGGAGTCTCACTCTGTTTGTGATTTGTTGTATTTGTCTAGACATTGAGTTGATTTAAACTGCTGGTTAAATGATGGCAACTGCTGAGTGAGTCTATATTAAACATTTCGTTCTGTTATTAGAAACTGAATGTAGTCAGTAGATGGTTGGCTTCTGCCCTGAAGTGTTGCAGTATCATATACTTTTAATTAATTAATACATTTGCCTAAAATGTTTCTTTGCACTTTTAAAAGTGTTTGACACCTTTAAATAATGAGTGACAGATTGGGCTGTTAGGCATTGAACTGTAGATGCATGTGATTGTTGTCAATCATTATTTAAAGGTGTGTTAATTTCATGCATAGAGTCATGATGATTGATGTTGATTTGAAGAAGATAGACTCTCTATCTGTTAAATCAATCCCTCACAAGCAATCAAGACAATAGTAATTGTGTGTAGCTGTGCTGATCTGATTCATTATGCTGAAATATAATTGATTTGTTCAGGTGATATGCTCTGATTTACCTGGTTAGTTAATGTCTGTCAGGTGCTGTGATGAATTATTGATGCTGTAGACTCAGTTTAATTCAGCAGTGAGTGGTTGACTGTTCAGATGCTGATTGACAGACACGTACGTGACCTTCGTAGCCTTCAGGTCAGTTTGTCTATTTCACTGTCAGAAAAGGTCCAAAATCATTCAAATGAAAAGTCATCCTCGAATATTTGCTGAGAAAATGTTTTTCAGACATTATACTCTGCTACTAATTGCCATTTAATAAAGTTAAAGCTTGTTCATTTAACGCTGTCAATCATTCCTAAAATGTGAAGTCGAAAGTCTACACAGATGAGTTTGAAACATTTGCTTACATCTGCAGCCTAATGTATTCAAGAGCAAATTTACATTTTCAACAATGAGCTTACATATTTAGACGTTTGTAAAATCACACAGATGGTTAAATTTGCTGCCAGACCTTCAGTTCTAGACGGGCAGAAGAATGAGACGAATTAAAGGAAGATCTGTTTTGGAAAGAACATTAATTGAGCGCTGTCTTGATGTTGACTCTGGTCTTTAGGCTTCAGTAAGTGCTGGAGATCTTCAGATCCAGCCCAGATTTCACTCTGAACGCAGAACAGAACTTCTGCAGAGATGAACGAGCGACTTGTCTGTGTTTGAACGGAGTTCAGATGAGACGAGTGACTCTAATGAAACCTTTCGAGAACATGTTTGAGGCATAGGTTCCCAAATCACTAAATATTTCACAAATCAAAAAATGTTACACAAATCACAAAAATGTTAAATAAAGCCTGTGTTTAGGACCATTAGGATTTTTTGTTGTTGTTGTATCATGATGTTATTTTCATTGCAATTATTGACACTCATATACTGTAAAAAAAAAAAAGAAAGCTCTTCTCATTTTAATGGAGAAGTAAATGTATTTACTGTAAATTAATTTGTTATTTAGCCTATGTGTATTTAAGATAGTTATGTGTGTGTATATTATATATACTATATGATGTTAAAGAATAAAATGTAATTATGATAAAAAAGGTTGCATTTTGGTGGTATTTGTTGTAATTAATACTAAAACTTTAATTTTATAATTCTAAATAATTTTCATTAATGTATTAACATGCATTTTTATTTGCATTACAGTAATGATAATTTGGAGGTAATTGTGGTTGTAATACCATTTTTAATTACTTTACAAATTCATTTATTTTGTTGTTTGATCTTTTCAGTCATGACTTCCTTCATGAAGGTTTCATGTGTTTTTATGCAATATTCTTCTGTTTTAATAACAGTTGATGCTGCCGTTCTGGAAATCATTTATGACTACAGATCTGATTTATTGTCTTCGAGAGGTTGTTAAAAACAGGTTCATTCTGACTTGACATTGAAAACCATGTTAAGTGTCCCTGTGTCCTCTGAGCAGTGCACTCTAAAATCATCTGATTAATGACTTATTTATCATGGCCGTTTCTCATTTCTTTAACAGGTGCCATGTGATTTAGAGGAGAAAAGCACACGACTTTCCTGTATGATGTGCATCGGTCAGAGACGCTGTGTGGTGAGTAGTGAAGGCTTTTGTATCAGTGATTTAATGCCGAAGATTATTATGATTATGAATCAAACTGAGTAAGTAGCTGAATTTATTTTTTGCGCAGATCTTGTCCACACAGTTTAAGTTGTATTAAACCTGGAACATTCCTTTAATATGTTCTGAATGTGATTCGTCACTGGAGGTTCTGTGCTCTTTATGAAGATGATGGATGGGTTTCTTTGAGGATGATGTTGTGGTTGAGATCTCACGCTGGGATCCCTGCTGTGTGACGGTCTCAGAGGAGCCTGCTCCTTTGCCTCTTACATCTAGACAACTTAATTGACGCAAATCAGAATGTAGATTGAGATTACAGGGAAAACCCAAGTTGCTTGTGTGTGGAAAAGCGTGAGATCTGCGATGTCAGCAGCACATCGGATTCGGAAAATTAGTTTGTCACTACCAAATTAGGAATTCTAATACAATGTTAATGCATGTTTTCACAGTGTGAGTAATTTCATATTGTGGTAGTGGAGTCTATTTATTTATGGAAATACAATGAATCAGTAGTTTATGTATTAACCACAGAGGACCCTAATTTGTATAATCCAGTGGATGATATACTTTGCAAATAGGGAGTGTTTATTCTCATTGGGAAAAGGCTGATATGTGCATGTGACGACATTTCTGTAAAATGATATTAGGTTGCATTTTTGCATTGTTTCGAGAGACAAATGTCCATTGAGTGGTGTTCAAAATGTGTTCAGTTTTATTCAGCATAGATAAGTGTGCATCTGGCGATGTTTTATTATGTTGGTTGTTGTACATATACTGGCAGTTTGGCTTTAAATGCTATTTTGCATTTGAAAATAATGTACCAGCTACACTAAACCTAATCGATAGTGCTAACAAAAGAAGCATGAGATAAAAATGCATTTGCTGAAGCAACCATGCCGTTTTATCTTGCTTCTTCTAAGTTTTTGATCTATTTAATCATGAAACGTGTTTTATTTCAGCGCTTTGCATTGCAAAGGCAATGTTACTTTACCAGGTGAGCTACTGAGTAAGTTTACTTAGTCAAAAAAGTCAAACATATGGAGTTGGTTATGTTATGCAAATATATTAATTTACAAATCATGCAGTATGATAAAAGCATTTTGAGGTCAAAACATAGTATTGTGCGTGAAAATAAGCCATTATTAATCAATAATCTGCCCCTGAAATCATAATTTGTGTGAAAAAGAATAAACGTTGTTGGTGTTTTAATGACACTAGAGTTAATTTCAGCTGGAAACTGCAGTGAATTGGATCTATAGGCATGAGTTTTGCAAAAATGTAGGGTAACACTTTAGTATACGGACCAAATCTCACTATTAACTAGTTGCTTATTAGTAGTGATCGACCGATATTGATATTTTATAACCGATACCAATTATTTGCATGTTTATGTGCCCGATAACCGATATGCAGAACCGATATTTATTTACTGTTATAAAGTAAATAAATGACTGGTTTTTCCTCGTTTCAGTCATCTTAAAAAAAAAGTGTTGAAAATTAGCAGTCTTTCATGTTAAATTTAATCTTCACATTACAACAATAAAAAAACTTTTTATTTAAAGCATCAGCAGCAACACTAATATGAACAATAAGCAAAATAAATGTAGAAGGACTAATGTTTTCAAATGGAGAAAATAAATAAAGGAAAGGAGTCATATCAACTTCATTTTAAACTACAGTTTTAGTAGGTTTATAAGATGTTTAATAGGCTAAAGAGTGAAGAATAATTCACTGGATAATGTTAATTCACTGAATAATATTCTCTGGAATATTGAAATATAACAAACAAAACATCGTATTTTATTGCATTTCTCAACTGGCATGTTATCAGAATTACTAATAATGGTTTTGTCGTTCTAGATTATGAAATGCCTGCTGACAGTAAATCAAGTAACCCGTGCACGCCGTTGTTGTTGTCTTGTTTCCCCTCATATGCGCTGCAATGATGATCCTGTGCGCAATTCTCAAAACAGCGTTTATCGGTGAATCCGATATTACAAAACCGATATCCGATTATTGTAAAATTCTTAAATATCGGGAAAAATATCGGTAAATCGATATATCGGTCGATCTCTACTTATTAGAATGCCTATTATTGAAATATTGACTCTTTATTAGTACTTAAAAAGCACATATTCTGCATGATCATATTTTACATCCCTAATCCTACCCAATACCTAAACTTAACAACTACCTTACTAACTTTTAATAAGCAGCAAATTAGGAGTTTATTCAGGCAAAATTCATAGTTAATGGCTTGTTAATAGTGAGCATTGGACCTTAAAATAAAGTGTGACCAAATGTTGGTATATTCACATTTTTCCAATGAGCTTCTCAATTTATATCTGAGCGTTTTTGAGATTTGAACCCAGGGTCTTTGAGTTACCAGGCCAAGGTTATGAATCACTGTGCTAAAAACACTCCATTCATATGCTAATTACAATACTATCTCAAATTAATTAGGTGTTCATGGTAAAATTAATTAATTTTGATATCCAGTTTCTATTTTATATCTTCTCTATTATGAGTGTTTTTACATCACCTAGGTTGTTGATCCAAAATCAAACCTATTTTTACTCATCTTAACATTTCCTGCAATCATTTCAATGGATTTGTTGAGAACTGGGTTTGACTTTCTAATGTCTTTATCAGTATTCAATGGCCGTTTCATGTTGTCTCAGTTTTTAAAGAGCTTGTACATTGATTGAGGTTTAACAATCTCCTGTTTAACCTCCAGTAACCTCGTTCATCTCCCGAGATGGCCAGTATTTTTTGATATGCTAAAATCACACCTGCATGCGAGCTGTTCTTTCACATTCAGATAATACGAATCACCATGAAGTGAATGTTTCTTTCAGATTAGAGGGGTCCATTCCAGCTCCTGGAAATCTTTCCAGCGGAGTTTCAGGCCTCCAAAAAATCCGTCTGTAATTTTCAAGCGAACCTGCGGAGCTTGATTATCTGATTCTGCTGTTTCATTGGAATTGAAAATGAACTCTGAAAGAACATGATGCTCCCTTAAAGTCGATGCGTAATTATTGTATTTACAAAGTAAACGGCTCCACTAAGTAAAGCAGGCATTTATATATTAGATAATACGTGATTATGCTCATAGAAGTTTTATTTTGTTTCAGAATTGGTAAAAATAAGCTATTTTACTATAGCATTACTATAGAATTTTCTACTTAAATATGATCAAAATTCAAATTTAAAAGGCATAATTTCAGTTAGGGGAAAAAAAGCTTTTGGCTTCTCTCCTGAGGCCACAAGAGGGTGCATTGAGCAAAATATTATGCACGTTTCTTCAAAGCGTAATAAAATAACACTACATCTTTAGACATGTTTTTTAAAGGTTGAACTTGCATTAATTTTACATGGCTTTCTAAACATGCCGCTCTCTGCGAGACGCGACTGCAACGCTGATAGATGTCCCTCTAGAAAATGTGATAAATATGCATTCCGTGTGAACGGCTTGGTTTCAGTTTTGACGTAAACAACAACATCTCCACACTGGTGCTCTCGTTTTCCGCAATATATGAATAAACAACGAAGCAGTGCCACATCTAGTAGCACTGGATTGGATAGGCTAACAAAAGCATTCAAATGCAATCAATGACACATACATCGTCATCGCATCTCGTGCGCCACTGATAAGGCTGCCTGACGGCTGACGTAGACCTTAAATTCGAATGCAACGTTTTTGCATTAGAATGTGGATTTTTATCTTGAATTCAACGAATATTCGAAATTCAAATTTTTTTTTGACAGCCCTAGTTACGTGTGCATGTAACTTACTTGCCCTGCTGAAAAATGGCTTAAACCAGTTTAAAGTGATCAGCTAGTCTCCCAGACTGGCCAAACCGGACTGTTTTGTTGGATTTTGATAGGTTTAGACCAGCTAAACATTATTTTCTCTCAGAAATCAAACATAGTAAGGCCACGTTTTCTCAAAGAGTTTATTCGTGGGTTTCCATCCATTCTAGGTCAGTATCTCTCAGATGCTTGTCTATTATAGTATATGTAATCAGTGTGAATAAAGGAACATATTTGCACCCTGTTCACTTTAAGGAGCTGCCGGCTAAAGGTTAATTGCTTTTGCTAATGTTATTGAAGCACCCTTCTAGAACTGGGTCGTGTGCGCTCCTTACAAGATGGCCTTTGTGGAAAGAGTTTCTAACTTTATTCCTCAGAAGATTGAATGTAAAGTACCTCGCTCAAGGTGCTGTTTCCTGTGGATTCACTGTTGTTAAAGGTGACCTATTATGCCCCTTTTTACAAGATGTAAAATAAGTATCTGATGTCCCCAGAGTGTGTATGTGAAGTTTTAGCTCAAAATACCCTACAGATAATTTTTTATAGCTTGTTGAAATTGCCATTTTTAGGGTATGAGCCAAAACGCTATGTTTTTTGTGTTTGTCCCTTTAAATGAAAATGAGCTGGTGTGCCCACCTCCCCTTTCAGAAGAGGGTGGAGTTTCTAGAGCTTGTGCACCGGCATCATGCCAGCAATAACAAAACACTCTCTCATGCACTGAAAACGTCAGAAACTGCTAATAGCGGCGTTTAGCCATATATGTTCAAACCGGTGTCATGCCGAATTCTGCACCCTGCCAGATTATTTATGAATTACACAGACAGGGTGCACGGCGCTATAAAAATAACAACATAGCTGGTCTCATGGTGCCATCGCGTGCTAACACGAACTTTATAAGTCCCGAAAATGATAGAGCTAGGCACATTTCACATGATTCTATGCAATTTTTAATTAAAACATTCCTATTCACGTGAAGGCAGCATCAGGGAAAACAGACAGACAATGGTAGCTTTAGCAACATTAGCCGTATAGGTTCCAGAAGCTCTTCAGAAAGGAATTTGGAAAACACAGCGTGATACGTAACTTTAGGTGGCGTAACGTAGCTAGACCCGAACAGTTGGCACTGTCCATCTTCTGGGAGCAACTTTGGGCAAAACCGCTTATATACGACCCCATTACAAAGCAGGTCCAGTGAAAAATGATTCGCGCAGACATAACTAATTTGTGTTTGAGGGAGCATTTTCTTCAAAACAAATGGAATTACCTGTCTCCGAGGATCAGATGTAGGGAGTAAATGAGAGAGAGAGCTAGTGGATTAATTACAGGTGCATATCATAATTAGAATCCTCGTTGGAAAAGATAATGTGTTCAGTAATTCAACCGGTGTATTAAAGAAATCAATGCCACACAACTGAAGTTAGTTTAAGTCTTTGGTTCTTTTAATGTGATGATTTTGGCTCACATTGAACAAAAACCCACCAATTCACTATCTCAACAAATTAGAATACTTCATAAGACCAATAAAAAAAAAAATTTTTAGTGAATTGTTGGCCTTCTGGAAAGTATGTTCATTTACTGTACATGTACCCAAACATGGTAGGGGCTCCTTTTGCTTTAATTACATTGCCTCAATCGGCGTGGCATGGAGGTGATCAGTTGTGGCAATGCTGAGGTGGTATGGAAGCCCAGGTATCTTTGACAGTGGCCTTCAGCTCATCTGCATTTTTTCTTGTTTCTCATTTTCCTCTTGACATGATTCTCTATGGGGTTCAGGTCTGGTGAGTTTGCTGCCAGTAAGCCCACCGAGGTGGGGGTCACCATGGTCATTTAACCAACTTTTGGTGCTTTTGGCAGTGTGGGCAGGTGCCAAATCCTGCTGGAAAATGAAATCAGCATCTTCAAAAAGCTGGTCAGCAGAAGGAAGCATAAAGTGCTACAAAATTTCTTGTTAAACGGGTGCAGTGAATTTGGTTTTCAAAAAACACAATGGACAAACACCAACAGATGACATTGCACCCCAAATAATCACAAACTGTGGAAACGTAACACTGGACTTCAAACAACTTGAGCTATGAGCTTCTCCACCCTTCCTACACACTCTAGGACCTTGGTTTCCAAATTAAACACAAAACTTGCTCTCATCTGAAAAAAGGACTTTGGACCACTGGGCAACAGTCCAGTTCTTTTCCTTAGCCCAGGTAAGACGCCTTTGATGTTGTCTGTGGTTCAGGAGTGGTTTAACAAGAGGAATATGACAACTGTAGCTAAATTCCTTGATACGTCTGTGTGTGGTTGCTCTTGATGCATTGACCCCAGCCTCAGTCCATTCATTTTTGAAGTTCACTCAAATTCTTGAATCGTTTTTGTTTGACAATCCTCATAAGGCTGTGGTTCTTTTGGTTGGTTGTGCATCTTTTTCTTCCAACTTTTTCCTTCCACTCAACTTTCTGTTAAACATGCTTGGATACAGCACTCTGTGAACAGCCAGCTTCTTTGGCAATGAATGTTTGTGGCTTACCCTCCTTGTGAAGGGTGTCAATGATTGTCTTCTGGACAACTGTCAGATCAGCAGTCTTCCCCATGATTGTGTAGCCTAGTGAACCAAACTGAGAGACCATTTTGAAGGCTCAGGAAACCTTTGCAGGTGTTTTGAGTTGATTAGCTGATTGGCATGTCACCATATTCTAATTTGTTGAGAAAGTGAATCGGTGGGTTTTTGTTAAATGTGAGCCAAAAACATCACAATTAAGAACAACCAAAGACTTAAAATACTCAGTCTGTGTGTATTGAATGTATTTAATACACAAGTTTCACAATGAGTTGAATTACTGAAATAAATGAACTTTTCCACGACATTCTAATTTATTGAGATGCACCTGTACATCCAGCTACAGAACACCTAAAACACTTGGGAGACATTCTCGTCAGTGCAACAATGGCGGACTGTGTACAGCTCGCTGTGAACTTGCTCAGGGCTGTTCTATGCAAAAACGGCAGTGTCTGTTAACATTCGTGGGTGGGGCCTGTGGCTAATGTGACATTAGCACCAATGCTAAAAATTGGCCATTGGGAGACAGCTTATTATTTATGAAGATTAAAAAAAAAGGAGTGGGTGGAATTTTATCATTATAGGGTGGTTGTGTACACACACTGCCAACACACATTTATGTCCAAACACCTTGCAAAAATGAATTTTGCATAATAGGTCCCCTTTAAAGGAACAGTTCATGCGGAAATACACAATTCTGTCATTTACTCACCATTGTTGTTTCAAACCTGTTTGAATTTATTTTTTCTTTGAAAACAAAATGACTCTAGTCTGAAGCTTTCAAACTAAAAAGGAAAAAGATGCAAAAGTATCAAATCTTGTCCAATATTCTCTTTTATGTGAGAAAACAAAGATATAGTGCACAAACCTACTTTTATGATGCTTTTGCATCCTTTTTGAACGTCTTTGAAAATATTCCACAGGAGAAAGAAAGTCCTGCAGGTTTAGAATGAACAATCGATGATCGTATAATTTCTAATTAATCCATTCCCTTATTTCAAGGCAGACTTTGCACTATGAACAGACCAGCGTCTTGAACTCATTCAGAGGTTGCTAACAGCGTCTGGACTTTTGTATGCATGGCTGCAGCATTGCGTTAAATAGGCCAGTTGTGAATGAAAATCAATGGTGGCGCTTGCGCTTTTGTTTACTCATCTGAAAACGAAGGACTTAAGTTTGCTTGCAGAGCCAATTTACTTACAGATCTTGTGCAGCATGTGGATTAATTTAATTTGTCTGAATATTCGGCCACAACAGAGACCAGACCACTCGGCCTGATGTTAAATAAGTGAAATAAACAAATGGAGTGATCCAATGATATTCATATTTTGATTAATCTTTATTTACTCTGCAAATGCATGATGTAATTGTGAAGGAAACAAAATAAGTGACTTCAATAAACCAATAAAAAGGCTTTTTCTGGCCTGGTGCATCGTGTGAAGGACATGATCGCATTCAGAAATGCTTTTTTTTTTCATCCATCAAAAACATGACTCATATTTGCTAGTGAGTAAACTTCATTTGAAAGCAAAGCTAGAATGGTTTGTTTGCTGTGAGTAATTGTGTAAATGTGTTTATTTGGAAGCAGTGTTGTGATGGTGGAATGGATATACGAATGCTGTCACCGTAGAGAATATTAGTTAGATTTTGTTTTATATAGTCCATTATTTGAGTGTATACTTTTGAGCCTTTATTTGAAAGGTTAAGCTAGGAGCCATTATTTGATTCAGTCATGTACTGTAGCAGTTGAAGTCTTTTAGGTTATTGATGTTTAGCCCGATAAAAGGCTTTAGTTGCATTGATATTCTGACATTAAGAAATGAACACCTATGATCAATAAATCCATTCTTTCCTTGTTTTTCATAGTATTGCCTTCAACATGAATATTTTCTTCAAAATTGTTTAATTTTCTGATTCAAAAAGTGGTTTAACGTTTGATATTGCTTTCATAATGCATGCACTGTAAAAAAAAATAAATAAAAAAAATTTGCAGATAAAACAAAGATTATTAGAGAAGGTTTTACATGAAAATACTATTTCAGGTTTTTTTAACTTAAAAATGTCATGTTTAATTGTTACTTTCTGTATCTTTGTAATTATTTGTGAAATTTACTAGCAATTTCGTGAGTGCAAAGTGTTTCAAAGCCTTTTTTTTTTTTTTTTACAATGTGTGATTTTTATTTATTTTTTTTACTGTAGAAACATAAGATTGGTTTTATAAACCATTGCCATTAAATGTGCCTAAATTATCTGTATGTTTTACATTTCTTCACACTTTTGCTAATCATGTTCAGATTTTTGGTAGATTTTGCTCATTAGAGTTCTTGTATGTAAACAGAGGCGCATCTAAATTGAGTCTTCAGTGTCACACAGATTCTGATGCAGTTGCATGTGTTTATTTCGCAAAGCACATCTGTGCTTATGGTCACCCATCTGGACGACTGCTTCACGTGTGCGAGTCATGCATATGCATGCATGTCTGACAGATTCATTGTTCTGTGTGAGAATCCATGCAGACGCATCCATAACGTTCATGTCATGTTGCAAATGCAACTGCTATGAATATAATCTTGGCTAAAGAGCGCTGTTAGGACTTGCACAACATGAGTGAATTTGGATTGAGTGTTTCATGTCATATTTCACACCTCTGCCAGGATAAGATGTTTAATTAAGTGCAAGTTTATTCTTTATTCGAGAAAAGCATTCAATATGTGCTGGTTGTCGGTGGTGAAAGGGTTACGGCGGTGAGCGTGAAGTGCCCCGTCAGTGAACTGGGCTCATAACCTGTCGGTGCGCTGCACTCTGTCTGACTTCTCCGCGAGTCGAGGCCGCTAATCATGCATGAAGCAACATGAATTCCTAATGAAATATTTAAAACGGGTTTGGAAATCAGCTCCCTGTTTAAGTGCTTGAAAGTGTTCTCACTAGGTCTCGCTGCTTTTGACATTGTGGAATGAGTGATTGTTTTTAAAAGCACTTGTGTTGATTTGAGGCTGGATGTTTACAGTTAAAAATATCTGTTTCCAGCTTTTTGACAATATTCTATGTAAGTCGGGGACTATCAAACTGTAAAGCAGGAATTCTAAAACATTTTTGATTATCTGAACCCTTTTGAATTAAAATATAAGTCCACCTGAGATTTTAAATGAATGTTTTAATAGTTAACAACACCTTTGCATGCTTGTGGATCTTTGATATCAGTTAATGGTCACCAATAAAATATTTAATATATTTAAAAAAATGTTTTTCATATAAACATTTCTTCCAAATGTTTAGATTTTTTTTTTTAAAAAGTAAGTTTTTATGATTTCATTATTAGCTATTCACTAATTATATGATTTAATTAATTATTAACCACTGAATCCCATTTTGAAATGGGATAACCCTCATTTCATGCAGATTAAAATGTTTTATGCAAGACATAAATTACATTAACAGTCTAATTAAAGAGAATCAAGAAATGACAGGAAAAGTTATCTATAAAAAGTGCATTAAAAGCATCGCACCGGTTTGATCAAGGAGATTAAATGATTATTAATTGTTGTGATATTAAATGGAATCTAATTTATAATTTTATTACATTATATTAAAATTAAATAAATAATCACTTATATTTAAATATATTTGTTTAATTATATTTATAGTGTAATTAAATTTTGCCCTCATAAGCACACATATAAAGGTTCTATTTTAAAAGTGTCATTGAAATTGAGCATTAAAATTTAAAATGGAAAATACATGCATATTTAAAACTCCTCTCCATAAATTAAAATGAGTCCATCTCCAATATTAGATGAGGAATATTTCCAGTGACGTTTATTCTTTGACTCGACTAATAAAAAGTCAGCTTGTATTAAAATCACATGAGAATGAGACGTTGGATGCAGTTAGATGGAGGTGAAGGTGTGTTATGGGTGATTAGATGGGAATGCAGTGAGACAGCTCCGTCCTGTCGTCTCTGGTTTCCATCCGTGGGGTTAAACGCCCGTGGCAGTGCAGCTGGAGGACTGGCATCACTTCAATAGATCTTCCTCCAGATGAGCTTGGAATAGACGTGCGTTTCTGGTCATATAGACATTTCATACGTCACTGCCACGTGACGCTACTTTGATCGTAAGTTGTTGTTTTTTTTAGCAGCATTCTCAGTCTTAAACTAGTGTAGATTGGTGTGCTTAAAACTGCTGCCGTCTGCGTTCAGTTAGAATGAATGTTTCCTGCATTTTTCAGCATTAAAACTACACCAGACTAATATGAGGCTGGTGTGACGTTGCTCTGTATGTAATCAAGTCAGACTTAAAAGAAATGTGCAAACTGATGAAGCTAATAAAGAGTGACGTCTCAATGTTGAGTTAAATGTTATTTGGTTTACGGTCTGACAGAGTAGCAATTGAATCCAAAGTGACCCTGCACTGTATATACATTAATGTAACCCTTTGCACTGTGTAAGTTGTTTCGCTTTAAAAAAATTAAGATTTAATTGTATTACTCGTCTGAAGTTGTGCAACAGAATCTCAGTTCCTAAAATCTCATGTTTCTTCAAAAGCATCAGTGAGTATTTGCAGTAGTTGTATGAGTTTCTCAGTTGTCAAAGTGATGAAACCGGATCTCAACATCTCAAGTCACTGTGGTTGAGAAGAACTCAAATGTGCTGAGCATGCTGGGAAACCAAATAGCTTACAGGGATGTGTAGGATTTTTACTTTACTGTTCTGGGCTACATTTCCTAAAAGCATCGTAAGCCTAAGTAGATCGTAGAACCATTACCACCAGTGATCTCTACAATTAACTTAGCTTGCGATGCTTTTGGGAAACGCAGCCCTGGATTCACCAGGAGTCCTGCACAGCTATTACAAAACATACAAACAAACATTGATGCTCGAGAGCAAACTTTTTTTGATAATTCATGTATTTTTAGTCATTTGTCATGTGGTCTATGTGTACAGAAAATATCTGTTATGTAGCATTAATAAAATTATGATTAACAACTTAAACCAATTTAGGCCATTTTTTGAGATATTTTGGCCCCTACATCTGAGCACCCCGGTGGCCCCACAGTTTAATACCCCCACCAGCAAAGACCAGCAAACCAGTTTACATTAAAATATGAAGCAGAGAGGTGGTCAGACCAGATGAAACCAGCAAACCAGTTTATACAAAAAAACTAAGCAGAGAGGAATTCAGACCGGCTTAAACCAGCAAACCAGTTTCCACAAAAATATTAAAGGGGTCATGAACTGCTTTTTTTATTATTATTATTTTGTACTGTTCTCTGAGATGCACTTATGTTATCAAGATTTTTACATAAAAAAACATCATCACATTTAGCAGTAAAAGGCTATTTTAGTCTGTTTTGACCCCTCAAGGAACGATCTGTGGTGTAATAGTGTGGCGGAGGTAGGACTCGAAGTAAAACGCCCACTGATCTGATTGGCTACAGGTGTGGAGGTTTAACAGCTCCATCTTACAGATGGACGCTGCTGTGATTTAGGTTAAACATGCATACATATTCAGTACATATTAAAACGATCTGTAATAACAGACAAAGCAACAGTGATCACTTAATAAAAACAGTTACTCACACTTCTGTGGTCCGAGATTACTGTCGGATTCAATATAATCGGCACAGCATTGTCTTTAGTTTCAATCTTTCTGAAAATCCTGAAAATCGAATTGTGCTTTGTTTGTGAACGAACCCACGGTAAAATGAAGTGAACAAAGGACAAAGTTCTTACTGACGCGGTCAGGATCTTTATTAAAAATAAAGTTCATCCACTCTTTCCCAATGTTGGGATCAGAAGGAAGGCAATGCAAAGACTGTGTTTTTCCACAACTTGGCTCTGAACAGCGTCTTGTTGTCTTCGGATTCATCTTTATCGTTTGGTTTCTGTGTAGACCTGAGTTTGCCTCTACCATATGTACACGAAGATGAACAAATCGGGGATAAACAGGCAGTGGTGTAGAAGCAGGCATTGATCTTCTTCTGTGGAGGTGGTGTTTAGCCACACTATTATGTCATAGAGTGGCACATTCCACAACCTGTTGTTTTTGCAGATTGGTTTCAATATAAGCTGTTTTTAGACTAAGGAGAAAGTTTTGAGTTCTGAAACATAATGTTTTTATAGTACAATGACCTCTTAAATGTCAAAAGATCAAGGGAATTTTGATTTCTCAGTTCATGACCCCTTTAAACAGAAAAGTGGTCTGACCAGATTAAACCTTGCAATTCAGTTTACACAAAAAAATATTAAGCAGCACAACACTTTTTTCAACATTGATGATAAGAAATGTTCAGCATATTACAATGATTTCTGAAAGATCATGTGACAATGAAGACTGGAGTAATTATGCTGAAATTTCAGCTTTGATCACAGAAATAAATTGCATTTTAACATATAATGTAGGGCTGCAACAACTAATCGATATTATCGATTATGAAAATCATCGACAACAATTCTCATTATCGATTAGTCGAGTCTGCCCACAGTGCACGTCCAACTTCAACAGGTGTAGGTGTCCTGACATATTATCCTACCCGTCAGATTTTCCTACCAGGGTTTACTGTATATGCGCACATCAATATTGCGTCCTTTTTCTCATGCTGATCAACAATATTTAATGTATCTGCATTACTGTAAGGGTAGGCTTAGGGTGGTGTAGGTGGTGTAGACGTTAATAAACCATAATTGTACAGGTAGCATTTTTCGTTGTCGAATTGTACTACCAACTGTTTTAATGGGAGGTAGCAAAATCTGCCCGGGTAGCACAAATCAACAGAACACCGGTCGCGTAATTACAGCACTGAATTACGCATTTTAGGACAAAAGCATCTAACATAGTGGAGGAAACAGAAGTGAGATGCCTGCTGGGAGAGTTGCGTGATCCAAGCTGCCACAAAACTTAGAATTTTTTTATTTTTACGCTTAAGCTAATGCTTAGCGTAATGGCTTGCCCGTCAGGCGCTTTGACGATGATGCGTGTGCGTCCTCATGTTATAAAATTGTTTTTCCAACCCCCCCCAAATTAAAGCGAGCATTCCATTTGTCATATAAAGGTCATCCTGACAGTCTGTGTTTACGTTTAATCTTCGGAGTGGCACGCGGGCGGGTGCACGCGAGTCAGACAGACGGAAAGAGAGACAATATAATCAACGCAACAAAACATCATTTTGCTGAAATATCTGTTGTGAAATGTTCAATAGTAATAGTTTTTAAAGGTGGGGTAAGTGATTTCTGGTAGCCAATGTTGACATTTGAAATCACCAAAACAAACACGCCCCTACCCCAAAAGGGTCACGCCCCTATCTTGATAGCTCCGCTCCACACATACGTACACAACCCAGGCAACGATTAGTTCTGTGAAACAAAGCAAAAACCAATGTTACAACGGGTCCTACTTTTTGCTTATTGCCTTAAGCCTCTTGTGTTCCGCAGACGTTGTCCTCTTTGTTTTTTATCGCCGTCTCTTATCCTTTCTGTCGCTCAGCCGCTAATGGTGAGCAGTGAACGCTCTATCCCTCCAACAGCATGAGTGAGACACGCCCCTACTGCCTGATTGGCTAAAAGTTTGCTTTTGTTAGTAGGCCCGAATCAGTGTTCTAAAGCGTTGTTGAAAAATTGCTTACCCTTCCTTAAAGGTCAACATGCATTGCGAGTATTTTATATGAGTAGGAACTGTAAGGGGATAACAGCGTGTAATTGTCTGAATATAAATATCAGACGCTTCATAACCGCCTATTACAGGATAAAGAAATGACAGGAAGACGTAACTGTGATCAAAGTGAACGTGTGTTCCTGCAGAACATTACTCTTACATATTGGTTACAACTGAGTTTGTGATTTTATTCGTCTTTCATCTTTATTATTTTAATTTGTAATGCAGAGATTTAAACTACATTCACTATATACAATGCTTAAATTTATTAAAACAAATTTATGTAAAGTTTTTAACAAATGATGGTTTGTCACTGCTGCTCTAAACTAACAGTATTGGTGATTATAATCTTTTTTTTAGCTTTCTGTATTGGTTAGTCCTCCAGTATGTGTAAGCTCTTTAGTAACAGTAGTAGGCTATGTCTAATGCTATAATATAATTATTGCTGTTATCTATGAAAGAAAGGCAGAGAGCTTTATAGTGTTTTTTTTCAGATACCCAATTACAGTCAAAAAGTGCATAAACAATGCCAGCAAGAATGCGAGCTGTTATGAAGGCCAAAGAGGCCTTTTTATGTGAATAAAAACTATTAGTTGTTTAAGGTTATTTGCCCACTAAATGACAAAGAACATTTTTTGATTTAAAACAATTTTTGACCTTCCTAAAAGGTGTTTTCTCTGTATTATGGAAGGGTGGTTAATAAAATTACGCCCTGTAGTTTTCATAGCCCCCAAATTTGTCAGTTGGCACATTTGTTGAGGACATTGGGCAGAAGAATGTGGAAATAGGGTTTTTTTTTTTTTTTTGTAAAGCAAATACAAAAATATATATTTTCATTTCCCCCGATTAATCGAAAAAAAAAGTAATCGACCAAAAATAATCGATTATCAAAAAAATCGTTAGTTGCAGCCCATATAATAAAACACTATTTTAAAAATGTAAATTCCCAAAAACACTGATTTGCTATATTTTTGTCAAATAAATGCAGCCTTCGTGAGCAAAAGACATTTTAAAAACATTTAAAATCCTACAGATTCAAAACCTGTGACAGTAGCACTGAGGAATGAATATATATATATATATGTATGTATGTATATATATGTATATGTATATATATATATGAAGATTTTTTTTTTTTTTTTTTTGCCCATTGATTCAATGCTTGGTGATCCATCTGAGAGCTGGTTGCTCTTTAAATAAGTATTTGAAAGTATGCATTGTATGTAGAACATTCATGGTAAAAACATTCCTATAACGGAGTCAGCGGCCGGTCACTGTTGGCCTCATATTTGCTTGAACGGCAGCTGGAGCAGGCGTTACTGTGTGTGTTTCCAGTGGTCAGTGGGCTGAGATACGGATGCCACACTCCTGTACAGCTGCAGCACTGCACAATCTCACTGCTGACTACAATGTTGATTAAAGCTGACATTGTAATAATACTGCTTTAGCGGCGGCCAGCAGTGCAGGTGCTGCTGACGGTAGACTGTGGCCTGGAAGCCAAATGATGCTCTTTTCTTTCCTTCCTTCCCTGCTGCTGTCCTGCATCATTATCATACACCATCCTAAAGACTGAAAGACATAAGAGATATATTAGACCTGGACAGGATGACTGTGTGCTGCCTACTGTGCAACACTGCTATAGCATTTATACCGCAGAAGATCAGTGGGCAGGAATGACCTGAAGCCATTATTTTCGGTGCGAGTTGGCAATTTTCAGTTATGCGGTACGGTTGTGAATGTTTAAAGATACAGTGAGTACTAATAGGAGTGAAGTCAGTGGAGGTCACATGATCCGTCTCTGATGAGATACTGTTGGTGAGATGAAGGTTAATGTGGCTGTGAATGATCTCAGTGTTTTATATGATTAGTTTCTGCCCACATACAGCAGTCTAATAAAAAAAAAAGATGATGCATAAAAACTGTTGCATTCTGAATGAGTTTGATTCATGCGCTGATAATTGTTCATCTTAATATTCATAATATAGAGTATCATATTTTACTGAATTTAAGTCAGTTCTTTTATCATCTGAAATGCGATTAGCATCAAGCATGCACAACATTTGTATTGGTGCTGAATGAGAGAAGTACGTGGGCCTGCCTAAGTTTATCTGTATAGCACATTTCCTACACGCCGGTAGATTTAGTTTTGCTTTAAATAAATTAGTTTAGGCTTGACTAATTGGTTTATAATGAAAACCACTATCATTTGTTTATTTTATGCTTATAATTTTCATTCCTTTTCTGTTCTGAAAACGGTTACATTTAAAGGATTTGTTGTGGACTAGTGTTATTTTTTATTTATTTTAGTCTTAGTTCTGTCTCAAATGTCCATTTTAGTTATTATCATATTTAGTCAACCTGTCCTGTTTTTGCTTAGTCAAGTTTTAGTTGACAAAGTCTGAGAATTTTAGTCAATGAAAAAGTCGAATTTTAGTGTTGTCATTCGAGACGTTTCAGGATGATTGTGCTTTTTTTCAACTATAAGCACAGAAAAGCTCTAATTGGGGGATTTAAACGGGTAACCCCAAGCATGAAAACTTGTAAGGTGTATTTTTTTTGTTTGTTGTTGATTAAAATAGAGATATTTTGGATATAGAGAGTTTTTACTTTTTTTTTTAAACTACATTTTAGTCTTGTCTCTTTTCGTCAACAATATTTCATGTTGTATTAATCATAGTGTAGTTAGTAGTTATTGATGTTGGTATCATTAGTTTTGTCTCATAGTCATGAAAAAAAGCTTGCTGAATATTTTTTTTCATAGTGTTCATTAACAAAACACAAATTCGTAACACTATTGTGAAATTACTGTAGGTGAACTAAAATACAGGTTTATAGTGTTGGTAAACATTTTATTTACTGTTATGTGAAATTATTTCCGAGTGTAATAATAAAATGTGACTTAAACACAGATTCGACTTATTATTCTCTCAACAATGCAATTTTGACCTGGAAAATATGGTTTTATGTGCTGCTGTAATTTATATAATCTTTCTGCAGCACAAGGTTCATTTTTAGCAGCTAGAAAACTGATATGCAGTTAGCGTGACGTTACATTTTGGTTGTACATACACCCCTAGGGTAAATGTGTCACTTCTCGGTTGTCAGGCTTTAATGCATGCTTTAATAAACCTCGTGCATATGTTGCATTAATATTTTAATTTGTGCTCCTTATGGTTCATAATGAAATGCTCGTTTGATAAGGGATCCTGTGGGGAGCCCAGTCCGGTAAGAGATTGTGAAGTGTGACTGTTATTCTCTGCTCGGTCTTGTTTGTACAAATCTGTTTCCATCACAGGCAATATGCATTAACTTAACAGTGAGTTTGACTAATAATAAGACCCTTTTTGCTCTATTTGCATGACAGTTTTGTTTTGAGGGAGAAAAGTATTATTTTGAAAAATGTGTTTTATTATGCAAATGTGTTTTGTTTTCTGAATCCAACAAACAAAAGGGATTCATGTATCAAATTATATATGAATATAAGATGAGCTGGAAAGGATTGCACATAAACATATTTGCATTCCTACAAATATATGATTTGCACATTTGTGTTCTTGATTTGCCACGTAGCCTTATGCCGAAGAGCTTTCACCGAATTGTTTTTTGCAGATGAGAATGTGGCTCTGAAATATTTAGTAGAGTGCATTCATATGAAGCTAATCCATAATGCAGCTTTCTCCCGCCCATATCTGCTGCTCTGAAAGTGTTTGTTATTACCAGCACTGAAATGTATTATTCAGCATCCAAATAGCAAATTATTAGCCACATGTACATCTTTTTTGAATGGTAAACATCCAATTTACTTGCAGCCGGTTTCTTTGCTGCAAGGAAACGGGGGAAAGAATTACAACAGCGAATCTGCACATCTTAGCAAACACACTAATTTCACCCTTGACTTTACACACACTATTCCAGTGCGGTAGATTGGTGGCTCTGTTGATTAAAAAAGAAATTAAATTTGATAAAATGTACAGAGGATGCACAGCATGGAGATGCATATAAATGTAAATCAAGGTTTAGAGGTGTTTATGCAGATTTGAGTCACCGCACATGTTTAGAAGTGTGAAAACCAATGCTTAAAGGAACGTTTCACCCTAGCTGTGCATTGCCACTATTTCTGTTAAGCTCCAAAAGGAGGAAAAGGCTAAAACATAAAACTAGTCCAAATAACTTGTGCACTGTATTCAAAGTCTTCTGAAGCATACAATTATTATGTGTGTGTGTATATATATATTTATATATATACTAATTATATATAGATAATATATACTATATATGTGTAGGTGAGGAAGGGAAAATAAAATAGTTCACCCAAAAAATTTAAAAATGCTGAAAATTGTGCTCATCGCAGGCAATACGAAGCTGTAGATGAGGTTGTTTCTTCACCAGATTGCACGAGAAATGTAGCATTACATTTGTTGCTCACCAATGGATCCTCTGCAGGTGAATGGGTGCCGTCAGAATGAGACTCCACAATAATCCACACGACTCCAGTCCATCAGTTAATGTATTGAGAAGCCAAAAGAAACAAATCCATCAAGACATTTTAAAACCATTAATTCTGGCTAAAATACGAGTCCATAATCTGTAATAACGCTTCCTCCAGTGAAAAGTCCATCCTCTGCCTCTCACATCAACTCTAACAACATTTTGTTTAGGGTGTTTGGCCTATTTTGCGCTCTAAACAGGCTTGTCTGCAAATTTCTCTCTGATTCAGACGGATGCGACTTTTCCACTGGAGGAAGTGTTATATGGACTTATGGACTCATAGTTCAGCAGAACCAACGGGTTGAAAAAAAAAAAAAAAAAACAAACAAAGGTCTACTGCTGGATTTGGTTCTTATAAACCGCGTTTTCTATTTATAATGATGTTAACTGATGGATGGAGTGGTGGGATACGTGGGGAATATGGTGATGTTTTTATCAGCTGTTTGTACTCTTATTCTGATGGCACCCATTCAGTGCAGAGGATCCACTGGTGAACAAGTGCTTTAATGCTAATTTCTCCAAATCTGTTCAGATGAAAGAATAAACTCATCTACATCTTGGATGGGCCGAGAAATTTTCAGCCCAATTTTCTTGGGTGAACTATCTTAGTATTATATACTTAGTTGAGAACCCCTGTGAGAGAACAAATTATTGAGGTCGAACTTGGGAACATCGATTGTGAATGGCTCAACAAATCCAGACTATGAACCGAACAGATTAGACATAAATCTTTCATTAACTGAAATGAGAGCATATGTCAAGATCTTCACTGAAAGTGAATTTGGCTCCATTTCTTGTTCAAAGTTACTATGACTTAGCCCAGTCTGTCCCCAGCGCGCATCAGTTTATCGTGTGCTTTTTTTGTCTGTGTGCCTATTCATTGTAAATGCATAGAAAAGAGCATCTAGTTCAGCTCTTCAGCAATAACGTCTTCAGTGCAAGAAGTTCATCATGAGTCTGAGTTCAGTACTACGTGTCGACAAAAGGTTGAATCTTAATTCTCAGTATGTAATTCTATCCTCCTCCAGAGCAACATGAAAGATGGGCAACCCCCAGTAGTGAAAAATAAGGAACAGGGCCCATGGACATAATTGATGTGGCACAGGCAGAAGTCTCACTTTGAGATGCTCAGAGGGAATGTTTGGAGCGAAGTGAGATCTGAGGTCATCCTAAGTGCAGCAGGAATGTCTCCGGTGTCTGCTGGGATGCTGCTGCCGGTTCTTCCTGTTTGCGGTCATGTGGCAGTCACGCATTACTAGTGAAGCATAGCTAAAGACAAGGGAGCAATGCCGCCCACCACAGATACAGCAGTACTCAGCTGTCGCGGACGCTTCTGTGATGGAGCGCTTTACGGCGTGAAGCAGCAGGAGTTGTGTTTTAGCAAAGAGGCTTAACCCTTATGAATACATTTTCTGCTTGTTTCTCCATTACTGGAGGCATCATAAGCGCGTCACACACCCCTGATCACATTTCAGCACAGCTAAACTCCAAACCATGTGTTCTGCTTGGATCTGTTTTTGTGTGGGTTTTGTGCTGTTTGTTTTTTTTCAGTGATTTTCTTTATTTGTATGCCTTTGGGTGTCAGAGGTGACAGAAAAGAGGAAAATAAGTGACATGCATTTGATTTGTTTTTGCATTGTGAGATCATTCCTGTTCTGCAGCATCTATTAAACTCTGTAATGTTTACAGATATGCTTGTGTTGAGAATATTAGGGAAGTGTTTATATAAAAGGGTGAACTAAAGGGTGTTAACAAGCTAAAACTATGAAAAAAAAAATAAAAAAAGTTTGTTCCTTGATATAAAATAGATGTTAACTGAACTGAAATAAAAAACAAACGAATTTCATTTCAGCTATTCATCATTTTTATTTAGGTTAAGCTCAAGTACTGAAATAAATTACTAAAGTACTAAAACTGAAATAATAAGTAAACACTACATAGACTTACTTGAAGAAAAACAAACTACATACCACGACGCAAAAATGCACAAACAGGAGGCCAGAAAATACTTCAAAATCTTAATACATATTAATAGTATATCATAGTAAAATAACAATGGGGTGAAACAGACTTTCAGAAATATGAATAAAATATAAAACGGTGTGGTTGACGATGAAAATGAGCTCTGTTACTAATCGCTAGCTCTGTGCCAAGTGGCGAGTATATGCTAAGTGTGTGAAATTGGTGATCATTTGATATATAAATGTGAGATGCTCATTGGAATTCTACTAGGAGCGTTTTGCAGTTTAGTTTCTATAAAATGGCAGCATTGGCTCATTGAAAAAGGCCTTCCCTACATTTTTGCAAACCTCTAAAAAATGTACTTACATATCATTCCGTTTCCACGCCTGACACGTTTGGCAGGAAAACACCACCTTTGATTTGTTTTCACACAGTTCGATTACAGAGGGATATTAATGATAATCCTGATAATGTTCCTTGCACGTACTGTTATGACTAAAACACTTTTCCTAGTGTATGATTATAAACTCATACAATTTGAGGTTTTGGAATCTCATAAATCAGTGATTGGCTTTTCTGAGTGTAAACTGTGGAGAGCTCACCTGAACAGCGTTCACTTCTGATGTGGAGCGGTTGGGTTTGAGTTCATGGAAAGTGAGTAAACATGTCATGGTTGCTTCAGCGAATGTATTTTTATCTCACGTTTGCTTATGTTAACACTAGGGCTGTGCAATATATCGAAATATATATTACTGAAAAATCTCAAATGTACATATCGCAATATGCATACAACTTGCAATATTTGGGGCCATGAACAAAAAGCAAAGAGAAAATCACTCACTGCTCTTACCTAAATAACTTTTGTAGCTGAAATAAGAATCAGTGCATATTGAATTCAAAGCAGAAATACTAAGCAGTGTTTTATTTTTATTTTTTATTATTCAGTTCCTAAACTCATGATAAAATTTAATTTTTATGTAATGCTCGAGTAAAACACATACCGTTCACTTTGTTGTAGGGGTGCTTTCTTATTAGAATCAGAGTCCGAATTAGCTTTATTCACCACTTAAGTGTGCGCACACAACACAAGGAAGTTGTTGGGTTTACAGGAACACTTCGACGGTATCATACATACAATGATCGCAAATACTGGAGACCACGTAAGATAGTTAGTGAGACAAGTCACAGAACTGACCTCAGCAACGCTGAGTAAGATAGCTGCATCTAATCTGAGCATGTGGATTTTAAGCATTATCGTATCGCTACCCCTGAACGGCTACGCGGCACATCATCATTTGACGATTAGTTACGCGCATATCACATTTTTCTGTCGCACATACTGACGCGCAGAAGCACAGCAGCGCACTAGTTATCCGACACTACCTAGGGCTGATGTGGCTAGATCGCGGTGGACGCGAGGTTTAAGTGAGGAGCCGCACGTATTCGCGCTAGATTGTTCGTCGGGAAGTGCGAGCCACCGCCCTCCGTTCTGCTAGAGCATTAAGCTTTTAGCAGCACTTGCTGTCACTCGCTCACTTAGCACTAACTCACTTAATTTCCAAACTGCAGCCTTGTGTGTAACAGCCAATGTTATAAAACGTTGCCAGATTCACGTTCAACAGTTTTGAATATAGTCACTGTATATTTCACTTTGAAAGTGTCACGAAATGTGCAAGAAGCAATGTTCATTTTGCAGAAATGTCGCTACATGCACGTTTTCCCAATGAACCTGGGTTGATAAGTGTTGTGAGGTCAGGAGGTTTTTTGCATTGTGAACGTTGGAATTTCTTGCATAGTATGAACTTGTTTTCTTATAATAAATGTTTAGAGTTTACTACTTTTTATCTGAGCCCTGAAATCCCGTCCTGTTTCTCTACTCCAATATTGTAATTATTGCATACAATTTGATGAGGTTTTTAACAGATAATTAAACTGTCACTCACCTTCAACTGTGATCTTTTTGTGTGTAATTTCATCTCCTAAAATAAAATTAGATTTATAGGGAAACATGCTCACACATTAGAGGAACCTCTATGATGAGATTAAAAGTGGTGTTTGCCCACATAAAACATATTTGATATTGACTTGATTTGACATTTCTCCAAGTATTTGCCAAAGTCTTCTGTGTGTTTTTCACCATCTCACATGAAAAAGGCTCCAGCCTCAAGTGTCTGTTATTCTGGTAAACCAGGAGTGTTTTTACCAACACTCAACTGTAACTTTTTGCTGTAGTGAATTAGGCTTGCTGCGATAGACGGTGTTTTCGGTTAAGCCTCAACACCGGTTACATCATTTGCCTACCGCGGCACCGACCCCAACCGTCGTTTTGATTTTTTATAGTAACAAAAATCATTTAGCCTAGCTCAGTTAGAGGACAGACACTTTTAAAAACTAAACGCTCAATGCAGCGTGCCGAACCGTGCGCGAACGACCACGTAGCTAGCAGGAGTCAGATTATATTTATCACGTGAGGAGAGTGAGTCGAGCTGACTGACAAGAGTGAGGTGAGAAAGACAAGACGATGGCAGAAGATTGTTTAGAAAGGAAATGCAAAGGCGCCTGTTTGGCAATATTTTAGATTTTGAAAAGCCTATTGACTGGAATTTTATACATTAGTTTCTTATTTATTTGGTTCCACAGTATTTTCAGATTTTTATTTATTTAAACTTTGTGTATTTTATTTTACATCAAGGTGTATATGCCGTGCCTCCAAGCTTTCTTATTCGTTTTGCTAATAAACGTTCTATGTTTCTTATTTATTTGGTTCCACAGTGTTTGCTGATTTTCAGTTTTATATACCTATTTAAACTTTGTGTAGCCTAAGTAATTTGTTATTTTATTAGGCATATATGGGTATTTTTATTCATTCAGTTTGACGTTGTTGTTGCTTGAATTGACTCAACGCCGAATTGCCGCTAATTGAAAGTGAAGGTAATGAAATTTTTTTCAAGCTATTTGAAAGCCAAGAAATCAGAGGACAAGAGGGAAAACTCAAACGAACAATTGCGACAGTTCAATTGCCGCTAATTTGAAAAAATTTATATCACGGTATTTTTCAAAATTATACAGGTTTCACGGTACATGACTGTATTTTTTATTTTTTTCATGCATGACCGGGTGTTAACCATAATTTCTACTGATTTTGAGAGGAAATACTGCATTATATTGACTTTGAATGCCCTATTTTACTGTCATGAGTTAATATTGTCAAAAAAATACCACACTAAATAGTAACTAAACACAACCCCTTTTAATGTTAAACAGGAGTCACTCTCATTTATAATCGCAACATCGTCTGATAAAATCAACATGAATCTACACTAAAGAGCGGTTGTTTTGGCTATATTACTTTTTTTGTCTCATGCAGCGCACTGCATGCGTCTGAGTAACAAACTAAAAAAAAAAAAAAAAAAAAGGCATGTGATCCTACAGGACGAACTACACTCAATTGATAATGTCAACAAATCAGTGCAGCGACAGGTGCTAGGAAACGCGTTTTGTACTCATTGTATGGAGGAGTGGTGCGGTGCTTCTCTGCCGCTCACTGCACAGAACAGATGCTGAGAGAGGTGACACTTCTCCGGGAGAGTCAGACCTCACGCTCGCGGGACAGCACTGGCGAAATCTTCCAACTGAACCATAGCTAAGGTCTATCCAAAAAAGTCGCTAGGTTTGTCAGTATAAATATTCTATGAAAAAAAGCCGTTAAAAGGGTCTGAAAGTTGCTAAATCAAGTGCTAAAGTCGCGCTCGTGTGTGTGTGAGACGCGGGAGCTGATGGCAGGGGGCGGTGGATTTTTGTTGGCGGTCAGTGTGGATATTGTGGATGAGTTATTCTGTGTAATCACGTTCTATTAGTTCTACAGCTTCAGTTCCGGAACTTTCACGCTTAGTAACACATACAGCTGTTCCCTCACCAAAGTGCAACAGTGAAAAGGGACCCCTTACAAACAGTGTCACGTTCCGAACGTTGTATAAGCGACATGCACAGCGGTATTTTAAAAATTCATATCATAACAAAAATAAACACTGGTATTCGGTATGAACCGGTATACCGCCCAGCACTATGCCCACGGCAATTTTACAAGCCATATGAAAGCGAAGAAAAGAGGGAAACTCAAACGAACTAACACACAACCCCCACAGCCCCACCCCAACGGTGATACCGGTATTACCGGTGTTGCTACACGTCGATTAACCGGTGGGAAAATGTCCTCACCGTCACAACCCTATAGTGCATGATTCTCCTCTCAAGACAGAATTAGAAAAGCGAGGGTCCAAGTGCATCTGAAAGTCCTTGATTTTTGGGTGTTGCTGTGTCAGATGTTGGGATATTGCTCTCGCAGCATTGTTCACACATGACAGGATCTCGTCTCAAGTGGCGGAATGAATGAATTGATCTGTGAGGCGCGTGCGGGAGAGATTGAATCTAGATCATAAATGGAAAGCTTAGAGCGTGGTTTTTATACAAAGCACAAGCATCAGAAATAAAAGGTGAAATGTGAATTACTGACTTTAATACTTTCAGTTATTTATGATTGGATAAGATGCATTTGAAATGTTCAATATATGCAGGAATTTTTTTTACCTGTTTTCCATTATATGATTGCCTTCTTTTGCTCATGAATTTTTATACAAAGCTTAGCATAAGCATGGAAACTTTTCATTTTATGATTCGTGAATGCCAGATAGAATAAAATGCTTGCAGTTTTATCTGTCTTTCTTTTCTTGATGGATTTGAAATGTGTTTATAGCTCATTAGGCATCTTTATGTGTCCAATAGCAGAGGTGGGACTGAAGCAGAGAACAATAGGATGGTGTGTTTAATGATATGCTTGTTGTTTTTCAGCTCATAGTGTGAAGACACAGAACTGCTGCTGTATATATTTAAACCAAACCTCTTCATTATATCAAAGCTATATGTGTGTCATTGATTTTTTTTTTTAGCCCACATTGATACTGTAATTTACATATCTCACCTTATTTGAGCTTGTGTACAAGATGCAAATGAAACAACACCTACAGTTTTTCTTTTCCTGCCTGTTTTAACCACATGTCAGAGATATGTTCAGCCGTACGAGGTTTATTCCAGCCGTTTGAACTGCTGGATCCAGGCTGTGGTAAAATGCATGCGTTGTGGAATTCCCAGGGATTTGATTCTGTCACATACAATTTTTCCTTGTTTTCCATCATCGGTGGCTTTTGTTTTCCAGTGCAGTGCAGTGCAGTGCAGAAATGATCAAGACATTGTACAGTATTGTCAAAGCATGAGTCTCAATTTCAACATTTATAGCCAACTGTATAGAATATTAAATGGAGATGTTTTATAATAATAATAATAATTTAATTTTTAAAGCGCCATTCCCAAGCTCAAGGACCCAAACTTATTTCATTTAAGAATTAATGCACTTTTTAAATGGTAATTAAAGTCAATTATTATACATTCATGATTTTGGACAATATACTTAAACTTAAGCATTAAGACATGGTGTTATTCATTTCTAATTTGAACTTGAGTAGTAACATCAGTAAGAGCCGGAGTCCAACCCTTATATTTTTGGGTAAAATGAAAATTAAGCTATAAATTGAAAAACTGAGCTCTTACTGCGTTTACCTCAAGAACAACAGAAAAGTCTCTGATAAATTATTATTCTGGTTTTTGCCACATTGCATTGGCGCTAAACCTGCCATCAATTCTTTAAACTATATATATATCAGGTGTAACATTTCCGTCTCACACTTGAGGTATTCGGCAATCACAACGCATTGGATAGCTGACAAATCAGAGCACACCTCGCTTTTTTAGAACGATGAACTTTGTAAAAATCGACACGTTTCAAAAAGGCGGGGCATAGAGGAGAAACAATAATGTACAGTATGTGGAAAATAATGTGTTTTTTTAACTTATCCGCATAAACGCATTTCATTACACCAAATACAAAATAATGTTCTTTTTAGCAACATCATATGACCCCTTTAACTAGAACCTTTGTCCATGTTAAATATTTTCAATAATAAATAATGTCATGTATATTTATTCTATATATTTGATTTTTTTACATTCATTTATTATATTTATAATAAATAATATATGCTACAAGTATAATTAAAAATAAAGTAAACATATTGTTTAAAAAACAAACAATTACATTTTGATACTTTGATTATATAAAAAAACTAACAAATACATACAAAAACACTTTTATACATGAATTTTATTATAAATAAAAGGACAAAATATATGTATAACAATATTAAAATCAAACAAATACATATAAATATACTAAGAAATGACTATTTAATTATATTTTACATGTATATTTTTTTGTTTTAATTAAATCATAAATCGAATTTTAGCATCTGCATCAGTCATTGGAAACCCATTGATTGATTGACTAATTGACATGTCTTTTCCACACAAAATTGATTTACATTCACCAAACATGGTCATTCACACAGTTTCTGTTATCAGCATCAGCGTTACTCTTTTGTGCTGCTGTCACACATCATGGCTGGATTGATCTGTAAAGCAGTCGCTTATCTCCACTCTCTAGACAACATGTGACCTCCCATCTTTTGTGCTGAATTTAAAGGCAGAATCATACAGAATGCATCATGTGACAATAGAGATGCTGACCAGACGCTGAGTTCCCATATCTGAATCTATTCAGTGCTTTCAGTGTTTCCAGCCAGTGGTGTCTTTTGATGAAAGGCTGCCAAACATAACTTATAATAGGATTAATTAAACATGTTTAACACCTTCAGAATTATGCAACACATTTATCTAGTTTAACATTAAAGCTGTTTGATTTTCATTGAGTGTGATTTTAAAGATGAGGTGGAGCAGCACACATCAGCACATGATAGAGATTTCATTTATTCATAATCATAAATCAAATCCAGATGGTAATTTACAGTCTTTGCATGGTGACAATGAGATTTGAATCTCTACAAGTGTTGAACTGTATCTAGCAGTGAAACGCATGAACAGATATTATTGCTTTTTGATGCATTTGAACCTAGAGGCGTAAAGTGTAATGCGTTCAATCTTAAAATACTCAAAATGAGATCAGGAGATGTTGTAATGTTTTAATTAGGGCTGTCAATTGAATCATTTTAAGTGGATTAATTATATGATGTGCTGATTAATTAATCAGAGATAATGGAATGCATCACTATTTGCACAGAAAAGCAGCAAAAAGAAGGCAATATATTGTCTTTTATTTAAGTATAGTTGATGCTAATTTGATAATTGATCTATTAATCCATAGCAATCCATTTTGCAGCCCAGGCTCATTGGAAATATGTTCAGTATCTCTTAAACAAAGTTTATTAAATTAATTTCTTAATTTCTCTTAGGAAGTTATATTACTCCACAAACTCTTTTGGAGAAACTTGTCTACCCTGAATTCATTTTAGATTTTTTTTTAATCTAAAGAAAACCTATAAAACCTTTATATAGGTTTTTAAATTGCTCTTACACTATTTCAACAATGAAAAGCCAAGGAAGCTGGCATGGCGTTTAAACACCAACCAACCAGCAATCATTGGAAATACGTGACTCTGGCTACGTTTCTGCAAAACCAGAGGTACAATTTGCTGCAATATTGCCAAGCAATATAATTTTTTTTCTCGATTGCATATGTGGGTTTATTAAACAGCCCAGTGTAATAAGAGAAGGAAAAACATTTGTGGGTACATTTTTGCAAAAGGATATTGCATTGCTTGTGTCATGTTTTACAGCAGATTCAAAGTGAAATAGTATTGTTTTTCAAAGTTCTCAGAAACCGTTAAAGTGTGACAATAGTGCTAACAATAGGTCAACATAAGCAAACGTCACACAAAATGCATTTTCTGAATCAACCATGCCATTGTAGCTCGTTTCCACAAGTCTTTGAGCTCTTTTATTGTGACTTGTATTTCACACAATGCTGTAGCGCTACCGAGCAAGTTTAAGTGATCAGAAAAGCCGTATGTATGAAGCTGGTTATGTGCTGCAAACATCAAAATGTATTCGTTTACAAATCATGTGTTTTGAGGTCGTAACATAGTATTGTGCATGAAAAAAGTATTTATTAATCAATAATCTGCACCTGTAATCGTAATTTGTGTGAAAAGGAATGAAAGTTTTTGGTGGGCCCCATGAAAATTGTATTTTTCTCTAAATTCTGTGTTTTCGGTTAAATTTTTTTTGGATTCTGTGTTTTATGATTGAATATAAATCATGTGTAATGAAGTTAATTAATAAAACTTCAATAATTTTAATCAATCTTTAAAAATGTAATCAAATGAAAATTTAATTAACAATTACAACAAAACATTGCGTTTTTATTTTTGGTCAAATAAGATGCTGCACAACAGAGCTGGATGAAGTAAAACATGGATGGAAAAAATATTTTGTTTGTATGGTGTTCTTACAAATAATTATATTATTATTAGTAATTTCAGAAGTACATTTAGTATACAATAGTGATATATTTCTGTCATAATTTCTTCTTCAAGTTAAACCAGACTTTTATTTTGGTGGGTTGTCATGAAGGTCTTTCAGTTTTAGTTTCAGTTTGTATTTGACGGTAGTTTTTCTCACATTAAACAGTGAAAAACTGGTGAAGTGACTCTCTGGAGGGGAAGTTCATGGGTTCATGTCCTCATGTTGAGACACAGACTCAGAAAACACTGTGTGTTTGAGTTTGTATATCAGAGGAAACCGCACCATTCATTCACACAGAGACACCGACTGACTGTTTTCACGCTTATTTCTGCCGTCATCTGCCAATATATCTTGATCTCGATATGATTTCTTTGATATTATTGATCTTTATTGTGTGTTTGTTTGTAAAGTAGCATTATTTTTTTGAGATGTTAATATAAGGCGTTTGTTCTCCTTGGTTAGGTTTTCTCCAGCTCGCCGTGAGCAGAAGTGTCTCTCGTTCTCCCGCTCCATTCTGTGATGTCACGGTACCATCAGCGTTTCGAGCGGGATTTCCGCAGCGTGTGGGAGCGGAGGGAGCGCTGCACCTCCAACAGCAGCTGCGGCGGCACAGTTAACGGCTGCGTCTCCACCTCTGCCTCCTCTATCCCCAACAGTGGCAACAACCGTCCCGGCCTCCTGCCCCTGCCCGTCATCCCCTCGCTGCTGCCCACCCCGGTCACCGGGGCAACGGGCACGGCCAATAGCGAGCTGACCTGCAAGCGATTAGCCTCCACCTGCACCACCTCTGCGACTAAGGTAGGACTGAACACACCTGCAGCTGCTCTCTCTGACTAATTTACTCACCCTCATGTCATTCCAAACGGGTATAATTTTCTTCTCTGAAACACTATTGAGAGATGTTCCCACTTCAACGGTAGTCGATGGTAATTCACACTGCTAAGGTCTAAAAGGGACAAAACAGCCCATGAAAGTGTCCATATATGATTCATGCAGGTTGTATTTTGAAGTTAATGTGGTCAAATTTGATGTTGACTTTGAAGCGGTGTTATTTTGGTAACAATGAGGTACTATTATAGTTTTTATTAGTATTTTTAATTAGTTTTAGTTAAAGTTTTAATAGTTTTATGTAGTGGTCGACCGATATATCGCCAAGGCCGATATATCGGCTGATATTTGGCATTTTTCAAATATATGCGTTCTATTTTGGACTTTTATTTTGACGGTGCTGAGAGCGGCAGCGCCTGCGCGCACAGTGCTCACATTCTCCCTCGTGTTCGCCGTCGTCGTTAACAGTTCTATCTAATACGGATAGAAGTCTAAAAATCCGATAGATCTGTTAAACAAAGGAATTAAAATGTATTCAAAAAGTATTATAACGATTGCTTTTATATTATTGTAATAGAAAGGCAAACATTATAATACTTTCTCATTTGCTGTCAGCTTTCAGCAAATACGCATTTACATCATTTGAACAAATCTTTGAATGGCTAATGAAAAAAATAATTTCACAAACCTTGCAAACTTAGTCAAATCCAGTTGTGAGATCTTGTGAAGTGTGTATGTGACCTGCATGATCGCGTGTTCTCTGCGTGACTTGCGGTCGTTGCACATGAGTGTTACCTTGGCTTTATTGGAAAAAAATATGATTCCCAATGCACACAAAATTCCCAGAATACTGAGTGCTCTGTTGGTTACAGTGTTTACTTCCTTTTTAATTATAATTTTATTAAATATTTATTTATTTGTGAAAAATAATTTGTCATCTAAAGTATAAGTTTGTTTATTTTACACATTTATTTTTTTTAATCCATTTTCAAATTATTTCAAATCTTAAATATTAATTAAAATAAATACAATTATATCGGCTTTATGTCAGCCATCGGCAACCTTGCTTTCCAAGATATCGGCATCGGCTGTCAAAAACCAATATCGGTCGACCACTAATTTTGTTTTTTTTTTTTCGTATAAATTCGTAATTTTAGTTTAATTTGCGTAATTTGGTTGTCTGTTTTTATCTTTTTTTAAATACATTTTTATTTCAGTTTGAGTTATTTTAATACATCAGGTTAAACTAAATAAAAGTGAGAAATTTTGCCTTACCTTAAAAATATTTAATAATAATTTATGATTTTGTTTTATTTCAGTTAAACTTTGCAAGAATTATTTGATTAAATTTATTAATGAAATAATAAACTGAATTAAATTCATTTTATTTCAAGTAACAATTTTAGTTTTAGTTAACTGTAATAACCCTGCTATGAAGTCTGCATGAAATGCTTTTTGAAACCCATTTTGCTTCCAATCTGATATATTTCAGTGTGTGATAGGAAGGGAAAATATTGTATACATCAGAAATTTGAAAAATTTCCTACACTGCTCTAGGTGTTTATTTATTTATTTTTTAATTATACATTTTATAAAAAAGTTTGTTTTTCCTTTTTTTAATTTTTCATCTATTTAGTATCCATTTATATTTGTGTAGTTGAATTTAGCATTGTTTGTCCTTGTGCATGGATGGACCACTTCAAACACAACTGTTGATGGCCACATCAAGCTGGAGAGCTTTGCGGCGTCATTATGTGCCACATGTGTTTGTTGTCTCCGCTCGCGGCGAAAAAAGAAGATTAAAGCTTGTGCAGTGGCGGATCTTAGGGTCAATTTTTCTGTCATCCATCATGAAAGCCCTGCAGCTGCCCCCACCAGCGTATCTCTACAAGCCATCTCTGATAAGGAAGAGCGAGACTGCTTATTGATCTGTGTCAAGAAGAAACTCCCGCTACCTGCTTTCATATTGCAGACGGGCCGGAGTGGGGCGGGGGAAAGAATAAAGCAATCTTAGATTTACAGACGTCTACACTGGGAGAAGTCTGGGGTCAAAAGCAATATGCTTCTGCATCTTTCATTCCACATACAAAGGCTTCTTTGTGTCAACATTTTGTTATTTAAAGTATGGGCATATTGGCTTCACTCATCCTGTGATTGTATTCCGGGAGTTCAGCGGTGGCGTGAGCAGCCAATAATTGAGTGTGTGCTGAAGTAATTTGCTTGCATATTAAGTTACGAATCTCACTGAGAAGATTGGTTTTGTGGCCTTTTCGTCTTGATCCTGTGAAAAGAGTCACCACTCTTGTGAGGCAGATATAAATACTGTCAAATGACTCAAAAGGGTAAATTTGTCGCATTCAGATTCATTAAAATGCAAAAATGTTGGTGAAGCTACTTTTGAAACTTTGCTACAAGCTAATTAAAATGCAAGCTGATAAAAAGTTCAACCACAATCTGGCTTTTTTTATTTTATTTTATTTTATTTTTAGTAGTTATGCTACAAGCTACTAATAAAGGCATTTAATGAAGCAGTATCTTTTTAAATAAGTCACTGTTTATCAGACAATATCATTTATATGGAGTAGTATCTTTTTAAAGTGACTTTATTAGTATTATGTATTATCAAAGAAACGTTAATTTATTTACTTAATATTTCATTTATTTATTTATTACTATTACTTTTACTATTCTTTTTAAAGAACAGAGAGGATCTCAAATATGGGGACCCAATTATATATATATATATATTATTAACATCATATAAAACTAGAAAGCACTAATTAAATTTATTCATGTAATTAACTATAACTGAAAAGCTTTTGTTATGACTTAGTTTATTGTTAACCTATATTCGATAGATATTTATTTAATAACTAATTGTATTTATTGTGTTTATTTATTTAAAAACCAGTGAGGATATAATATGTGGACGCTATTAATAAAAACATTAGGAAAATAATTTTCATCAGGAAACTTGAAAAAAGGTCACAGTTTTCAGCCTATAATTTTATTGTTAGATTAGAATCAAAGAAGTATTTTATTTATTTAGGTAAACAATATATGTTTTAAAAACAGCAGGACCTCAGAGATGGTGACAATTAATATACCACTGGTAAATAATTATATCAATACAAATATAGAAAACACATTTACATTTATTCATGTGCTATTTAATAGAGTGGCCATCTTTTTAAAAAAAGTCGCTAAATGAGGGTGGGGGGGGGGGAAAAAAATATTATTTATTTTATTTATTCATTCATTTTCAATTATTAAATTATTATTGTTTTTTTTGTTTGTTTTTTTACGGCGAGGATATGGTTACGGTCATTATACCATCGGCATTTATAGTAAATACTGTATATCAACTAATTATCATCAATAAAACTAGAAAACACATTTACATTTATTCATACAGCTATTTAAAAGAGTGGCATATTTTTAAACGATTCGCTATATGAGAAAATATTTATTTATTTATTTGCTTATTTATTTACGGTGAGGATATGGTTACGGTCATTATACCATCGGCATTTATAGTAAATACTGTATACCAACTAATTATAATCAATAAAACTAAATAATCATGTAAATAAAAAAAATCTAGTTTTATTAATGTTATTTATTTCACTGATGGTATCTGTTCTAACACGGTTTCTAATTTTTCTGACCGAGATTAAAATTGTGATGAATGGCAACATCTAACAAAATATATTATTTTGTAAAGTGATCGTAATAATTATACATCTTTATATTAAGCCATTTTCACACCTTGTTCATTTGGAGTATTTCATTTGGACCCTGATTCGTTTTCTCCGTTTGGTTCATGTAGGCAAAAAATGAACTGCGATGAGCTGTCAACAGCATGAACTGTGTATTTCTACAGTCTGTTGCTTGGGTCGTGAATGCTGAATGTCACTTGAGTTTCCAGCAGATGTAGAGTTACAGCGGGAACGCGACCGTGCGAGTGCCTTTCCCACCATCATTTCAAACACACTTTCATATGCTGCTCCCATTTAATTTCTTCCCCTAATCATGGCTGTCTTGTGTTTCTGGACGGCTCTCAAGACGCCCTGAAAGCTTATTGAGTATTTCAACCACTATCTGTAGCGTGACCCCTTTCAACAGCTCCGCTCCGCTGAAGGTTTCATTTTGTCAGCTAAGAGCTCTTTCATTTAGATTTAGTGAAACTGCATTATGCAAAACGGGCAGTCAGAACATGCCAAAACACGCAGGACTCTTGAACTCTGCAGACGAGAAAATGAAGAGCCTGCAAAGGAATATTTTCTCATCGTTATGCGATCTTTTGAATTGCTCATCATGCTTTTGTATTGCGCCACTTCATATTCATATTACAGATAATTACAACTTGTCTGCCATGCTGCTGTAAACAATTCATAAGTTGGCATAATTCTGCTCCATTTGGGCAGATTCAACAGTCAGAGGAATTTCATTAGTCCAGCAGCATAATTGCATGATTAATTTGACTAATAATTCCCATTTATTCTCTGATTAGATGTAAAAGCTATTTGGAAGGCCTTGGTAAATTAGACTAGTGATTCTCAACTGATTTTGCTTCAGGATCCAGATATTGCATTAAACATCACATCAAACGTAGTTTTTATTGCACAGAAGTAAACCAAATTGCTCAAAAAAAACAAACATTCAAATCGTTTGAATTTTGTCTAGGTGGTATTTAGGGATATTATAGTTTTTCTCAATTGCTTAAATACATTTCTTGAAACTATGCCTCGTATTCTCAAAACAGTAAACACAAATTCATAACATCTCACCCAATTCCCCAAACATCCTACTTTCAGGTCAAAATGAAGCTCTACACTCAAAACCATTCACTCTTGCTAAAAAACCAAACTTTTCCCTCAGACATCACACACAAGCTTTCAAAAACACACACACTACAAACACAAAAAAAACAAAAAAAAAACAAAAAAAACAAAAAAAAAAAAAAAAAAAAACAAAAAAAAAAAAAAAAAAACATTAGTATTAAACCATGGTGACAAAAAATTCAAAACAAGATATCCAAAAATGTACGTTATGTTGCTTGTGGTTCTCCCCCTCAAAAACCTTTTCACATGAACACAAAAGACACAACCAATGTATACATTGGCACATTTTTATTCATTCATGTACTACACCACACAACTGTAAAAAAATAAAAAATGATTCCGCCTCAGCATCCCGTCTTTGTTCTGGGTCAGGCCAGAGAATCTCGTCCACATCACAGGCTATATTGGCACTAGCCAAGCAGCGAGGGTAAAATCCTCTTGCATGCCTGATCCACCCCTGGCATGCATCTACTGATATGTCTAGGCAGGCTTCTTCCATGGCCTGGGGGAGGTGAGCACAGATATAAGGTTCTCGGTCATACACTTTCAACCGCCATGCCGAAAAAACCTCCATCTATCGGGTTTAGAAAGGGAGACTATGCAGGCAGAAAGATGTTAGAAAACCTCGGGTTATTGGTAAACCAGTCACGAACCAGAGCAGCGCGATGGAAGCTGACATTATCCCAAACAACAATGTAACGAGGCTGCTCTGGCTGTGCTGGTTCCCTGAGGTCCAGCTGGAACATATGCTCTCTTAGACCGTCAAGGAAAGCAAGGAGAAGCATAGTGTTATAAGGTCCTAGAATGGCATGATGGTGGAGTACCCCTCGTTGGCTAATGGCTGCACACATAGTGACATTCCCACCACGCTGACCAGGGACATTTACAATAGCACGATGGCCAACTATGTTCCTCCCCCTTCTCCTTCTTTTGGTCAGGTTGAAACCAGCCTCATCCACAAAGATAATTTCATGGGGAACAGGCCGGCCTTCAATCTCAAAGATTCTTTGCAAAACACATGAAACACAGTAGAGTAAATCACTGCCCTGAAGCACAGTTCAAGAGAGCACAAATGGCAGATAAACTGCTATACTGTGATGGTACACAACACTTCATACGATATCAAAACTCATACCTTAACATATTCCACTAGTTGGTCTTTCACTCTGTCAGAGTTTATAGTTCGAAAGGGACGCGGCACGCCCATTTCATCCGGAACCGGTGCTTTCGGAAGATACAATCAATTGTGGAGAGGCTGATGACATTTATCCCTCAAAAATGATGATTATCCTAAATCACTCTCCTTTGAATCCGCAGGCGGATTACATTATTGGCAATGACCATGTTTACAAGCTCCCTCTCTTGCTCATCCGACAAAAGCCTTAGCCTGCCTCCACAAGGTGGTCGTCTCTGTGTCCTACAAAAATAAAAGCACTCATTACTGTAACACATCCTTTTTACAGGAAAAATGGAAACATACTGAAAATCTATCTGTATGCGAGGCAATTTGATAAATTTCTTTATTACAGTAGCATAGTGCAACAGTATATGCACTCTAAAGTTACTGTACAGAGCAGTCTTACTGTAAGTACACTTACCTGTTTTCCTCCCTGAAGGTTCTGATGATGGAGGCGACGGTGAAGCAACTCAAATTTGGCTGAACTCATTGCCCAGCCTCCCTCATAGTCATACCATGGACAAGGACATGGTCAACTAAAGTGGCTCAAATTTCTGCCACTTCTACTGTGTCCCTTGCCCTTCTTCTTCCTCCTCCTCTTCCTCCTCCTCCTCCCCCCCCCCCCCCTCCCCCTCCTCCTCCCCCTCCACCCCACCTCACCTACCTCCCCTCTCCCCTTCCTAGCTTTTTTGAAAAATGGCGTTATGGCTATGGTTATGAAATTTTAGTTCAAAAGCCTGGTTATAGTGTTTTAGCAATCGAGAAAAACTGTAATATGTTGACATCTGTCCATTGTGACTTGGAGTATGTATGTTTGTGTATGTATATAAGTATATAATCAAGTATAGTTAATACAGCTAAACTAAAATTGAGTTTTTTTTTTCTTGTGTTTGCTTGTTCGTTCGTTGGAGCATTTGATTTTTTCCTCAATTTGCCTTGTATAGGTAAAAATAAACCGCGATGAACTGGGATTTCCTCAACAGAAACATATATGTTGTGTGTATAATGACCAATTTTGTCCTTGGCTTGCTGCTTAAATTCAAAAATTCAGTTTGACTGAATTGATTTCAGGGGCTTTTTCTGTTTTTTTGGATGAAGCCAGACATCAGAGAACAGGGCCGTTGACTTTGAGACCCGTGTATTTTTCACGGTGTCATTCACAGATATAGCAGTGTCCCTCGCAGGTCTGGAGAGCTGTGACCCTTTTAAGAGCTGCGTCTCCTAGCTGTTGAAAATCATCTGCAGCCACATGCTCACAGAATTCATCTCAAGGAAAAGCCGCTCCAGCCTGAAGCTTTTTCAGCGGCCAAAGGCACAAACTGAAGGCCAAGAGTTCCGCCTTTGAACCATCAACAAGAGCAAGACATGGCACTTGGGAAGCTTCTTTCTTATAAAAACTCGCCTCGGTTCCCATCAGCAGGAGACCACCGCAGATTCCCATCTCTGAGGATGTTTTTAAAGATGCCGCAAGCCTTAAGGAATCGCAAACTTACTTCACAAAGCAACGGTCCTGACAAATGATGGATCATCGGTTGCTGGCGGCACGGGAGGGAACGCTTCTGCCGGGTGAGGAAGAGGCTTCTGTGTTGACAGCAGAGATAGGAATAGCAAATAAGAGCATGACAGTTTGGATGCTGTATTTGGCTTTGTGAGAGGCGGAGAGCGATGCTGTCCAAGGCCTGGCGGATTAGGATTGTGGAGGACAGCCATGCGCTCGAATGGAGACGGCTTATTTGACTGCGAGCCGTGATCCTGTGCACACACCGCCGGATGGAGGATGAGCAGAAGCATGCTGTCGTTGTTAGACAGGCCCTCGTACAGTAACGAGCACGTGCCATTTAAAGAGACCTCGCTCTGAAGAGACGTCTGTATCATCTGCTTCATCCGAAAATGTCGCACAGCCCTGTTTTTAACCTTTCCTTACAATTTCTTGCCTGTGTTTTGCTTTGTAACATTTTTTTTACAATACAGTTAATTCTCAAAGGATAAAAATCAAACCAAGTCATGCCCTGTTTTTTTATTTAAAGTATAATTTACTTTATATAAAAATAGATTTAAAAATAGATTTTATTTTATTATATTCAAAAGTTTAGGGTCTGTAAGATTCTTTAATGTTTTTGAATTTTGCATTTTATTTTTTTTATATATTTTTATTTTATTTTATTTTATACCATTCAAAAGTTCTTCTATTTAAATATTTTTTAAAATGTCATTTCAAAGCTGTATTTTCAGCATCATTACTCCAGTCTTCAGTGTCACATGATCCTTCAGAAATCATTCTAATATGCTCATTTGATAATCAAGAAACATTTCTGATTATTATCAATGTTGAAAACAGTTGTGCTGCTTCATATTTTTGTGGAAACGGTGATACATTTTATTTTTCAGAATTATTTGGTGAATAGAAAGTTCAAAAAACAGCGTTTATTTGAAATATAATTTTTTTAAAGAACATTATAAATGTCTTTACTGTCACTTTTGATCAATTTAATGAATCCTTGCTGAATAAAAATATGAATTTTTCAAAAAATTGAATCTTAAACTTTTGAATGTTAGTATGATATGAATATTTACTGTTACAGATTTCATAGAAAGTGTCTGTTTATTAGTTTGTGGAAAATAGGTTACTGTACATGTACAGCCGCTTTACATGAGTACTGTATGTTTCATATAGTACATTTTTGCAAGAAACTGAAACAGTCAGTTTTATTTTGTGCATCTGGTTTTATTCTGATCATGCACTCTGAACTTCTGACCTTGAAAGCGAGATGCAGCATGTGTAACGTTTCCTCATGGATGCTCTTCATGCATAAACCAATCCAGATATGGAAGTATTTTAGTAAGTCTGCTGAAATGAACCTAGAAATTTCATATTTGCCGTTTGGCTGTGCCTGCAGGCACATGGCAAGCGCGTTTGAATGCACACAGGATGGCTGCAGATGAGCGCATGTGAATCATAATCCCACTTGCTCTCCTGGTGCACTTTGAAAACTTCAGCAGGTCACTTTCAGTAAACGAACACCTACTTCCCGGGAAGTCTAAACGTGTGGCTCTTGCCTGGGGACAGAGCGGAAAAGCTGTTTCTGGACTCCAGCTAATATTCGTACATAATCATGGCATGAGCGCCGTGTTGTCTGCATTTAAATTGCTAAGAGATGTGTGTTATACCACAGGTTTTTGACGTGGCACACGAGGGAAATTATAATTGGAAATGGAGGTTTTATTGTTCCGCAGGTAACGTTTTGTCCACAACTCTAGATGCTTGCTCTTTCTCACACAGCTGGATATAGACTCGATTAGCCGCTGGCTGTTGACCACGTCTTCAGCGACTGGTGAAGTGGGTCAAATGTGTCATTTTGGGGTTAACATGTAAGGGATTACATACAGTCAGCTGCTCACACAGTAGACTCTCATTTGACGTTGAAGAGTCTTGTAACCCTGAAACTGGGCCGCTGGGGGGTTTTGTTGGATGATCCTGTCAGTCTTATTAGAAGGTAAATGATGTGCTTTTATTTTCTGCTGTCTTCCTCATAGTGCTCAGTAAATGAGCATAAGCCCTAATACCATAAAAGGGGATAAATCTTTGTGTGTGTCACTGCAGATAATACAAACAGTTTATAAACACAAATTGGTGGATTTATGGATGTCCGTATATCACCCCGCAATCGATAGGAAAAACATGAAAATATGTTTTAAATAAACAATCTTAATTAACAAATAAACTATTTTAATTGATATTAATATTTTTTTTTGGGGGGGGGGACAAAATTGGCTAAAAAGTAATTTTGTAAAGTATGTATGTATTTATTTAAACTAAAAACTGCAAATGTTTCTCCAAAAATTGGTTTACAAATAATGTTGTAATGTTTCAAAGAATTGTAATTATTTCAGTTAAAAAGTGCTGATGTTCCCCCAAAATTGACTTGAAAATAATGTTGTAATATTTCAGAAGTTTGTTTTTGTTTTGTGCTTTTTGTTTAGTTTTTTTGTGTCGTGTTGTGTTTTTCAAATGCTCCAGTTTTCCTCTCATCACTCTGACTCGTCATGAGAGTCAATAGTGCTGTCCAAATGTAAGGAGAAAATAGACTTGACATATTTCAGCTCAATGATGTTATATTTATTCAGCGTTCTCACATGGAATATTCCAGATACAACTTTTGACAAGTTTTAGTGAATGCAGGTGAATTTCATTACTGCTCGCCCTCCTGTCAGCGATATGAACATGCATCTCTATTCTGAGGTGAAGCAGTCGGTTGGGAAGTTTCAGATTTCTGCTCTTTCCACATGCTTGAATCATTTTTTTAATGGCGTTCATATGAAGCATGACAAGGTCCTGCCCAGTCCTGTAGCTTACAAAGAATACTTCAGTACTAATATATTAACACTGCAACATGTGGCCGTTAATAAATAAGTATTCTTTGCATATTAGAGCGGTCTGCGGGCCTTTTCTTCTTTCTTTATTCTTTCATCTCATGCCATTTGTCCTGTGCACCTGCTCTGAACCGTTTGAGTGTGTGAGGCTCTTTATTTGCTTCTTAGCAATGGCTTAAACTTGAATTGTATTCAGATGATAGGTGATACACAGACCAGCACTGAATTCCACAGATTCCTACAGAATTGGAACGCCTGTCATTCATAACATTTTAAGTCCTTGCATGTTTATTAATTTGTTTTCCTAATTATAATTGTGTTTTAAAATGCCGTTGAATAAATGCTGGCTGAACAAAAGGTCAAATTAAAACCAAAAGTGTGCAGCTACAAAAAACTGTATCTTTCTCAGACATTTGTAAAGTATGTTAAATGTGTGCTCTTTATGACTGTTTACAGTTTGAAGCGATTTTGCTCTTTTTGTTAGGTGAACTTTTAGATGAAATTTAAAACATTTTAGTAAAGGCACACTGGGATGAGGAATGTATGTGATTCAGTTTTCCTCTGTAGATGAAATGTCTAAATACATTTTTCGCATTTAAAGAAATGTTTTTTTCAGACTTGGCAATGAAAAACGCATTGACAAACTCAACGCCCACACTTGATGCTAAAGAGGGATCTTTTTATGTTTTCTTCTTTTTATTTACAGTTTTGAAATGCGTATGAAATAAAAGTAGCATAAAATCAAGAAGACGTTTAGGACTTATTTTCAGCCACTTATTTTATTTTTCTCTTCTCCAACTTGCTTATGGAACAGTGAGTTCTGACAGCGGCATAATAAGATCCATCTTTTGCAGACACAAAAGATGAATATGAATTAAAGGCTTTGTTCCAAAACAAACAAACAGAGCTTTTGTGCGGTCTTTGGCACACAAAAATATTGTGCAGAACAGTCATTTTTTAATTGCACTGACATACGAGATGTCCCATTTTGGTGACAGCATTAAAATAATATCCTTTTTAACAAAGTTATTTTTGTATACACAGAAAGCATATTAATTGCAAGTAAAATATCTAATGTTTATGTAAAAATGAAACCACATACTTATTCTGACCTGTACTTATGAAAATATAAAAAATAATGATATATATATATATATATATGCATGCATAATCAACATTTTTGCTTGTGCAATGCATTATTGTCTGTGACGAATCCATGTAATGCGTTGAGCTCCAACTTCTTGCTTTGATAAATTGTATTTGTCTAACCCTTTAATGGGATCTTTAATAAAATATTATTGTTAATTTCATAATTGCAAGCAAGATTACATTCAGAAATTTTTTTAATTGAACTAATTTGTCTGCTGATATTTGGCCGGTTAGCTTCTTGAGTCTTGAGTGTCTGTTTTCTAATTTAATTTTTATTCTGTAAATATTGGGAAAAGTAAATGTTCATATGGTAATACATGCTTTCATTAAACAATGGCATGGAAACTAACCATTTTTAATGTTTTTGGTCAGCAAAGTCAATGCTTTGGGTTGAGCATCATACTGTAGATTAAGTGCATGTTAATGTGTTTAAGAAAAATTAGATATTGTGGATGTTGAAACTAGTAGGATTCCATAGGAGAATGAGTCCATGTCCATTTCCATTCGATTTTAGTTCCTTTTTTTATCGAAGTGATTAAAAGTCCCCCTCGATCCCGCAAACTTCTTTCCTGCCCTTTGATTTACAGTCAATGAGAGGCAGATAAGAATTAATTAGTAAAATGTTCTCTATATAGATCTCACTTTCTTGCACCCAGTCAAATTGCTGGGGGCCGACCTTGGATTTTCCTGCATTATTGATGGCTCTAAACTAGAACAGTGGCGTAATTAAAAGAGTGAATGGAATGGAATATTAAGAAAGCGAAATGATGTACCAGTGTCTGGCAAATGGGCTGTAATTGGAAACGTAGACGGTAATTAAAGGCTGGTCTGTTTACTTGAGATGTTCCTCTCGTTGAAACAGGTCTCTGGGCACCCATCGGCAGACACGCAGACTCAGGGCCAGGTCCTGGCTAATAGCGTCCGGTGGGGACAAACACCCATTAACCAGTCCACGCCCTGGGACACGGATGAGCCGCCCGCAAAACAGATGAGGGAGAAAGATATGACAGGTAAAGAGCTGAAAGCAAAGCCCACAGCGCTGCGATAACACCTCTTGTTCGTTATCTTTTCATGCATGCATGGATTGATTGATTGCTCGAAGTGGCTTCAAATTAGGCATGGGCTATGGGAAAAATATCATAGCATATTGAGTTTTTTCAGGCTGGAACACAATCCACAATCTTATCACGATTCTTTTTCGTGTTGGTTTTTAAAACTATTTAGCAAGTTACTGAGCAGTACAACCAAACTAACTTCCCTGTTTATAAATATAGCCTTATAAGATAACAAAACATGAAAGAAAATGAATAACAGACCATTTAGGCTAATGTAGGGGTGGAAGATATGAACAAAATCTTATTTCAGGTTAATTTTATTTCATTTTACTTAATTATTTATCTTTGCTATTAAAATATTTATAACTATTTTTTTTGTTAAAATATAAACAAAGATTTACATTACAAACAATAAGACAAATACAGTACTGTATATGAAAGAAAAAAATGTATAATTTTTTTATGCATTGGTCAATTTTGAGATTTTTGGCTTTTCAAAAACATGTAGTTTCAGACAAGTGGATAGAAAACATCCAAAATACACTATCTATCTCTATCTATCTCTCTATCTATCTATCTATCTATCTATCTATCTATCTATCTATCTTATCACTATCTATCTATCTCTCTATCTCTCTATCTCTCTATCTCTCATCTCTCTCTCTACTCTCCTTAATCTCATACACATAATAAAGCCTGTTTTCCTCATTTCCAGTTTTCGTTCCTATATATATATTTATATATATATTTAGTATATATATATATTATATAATATTATTATCTATAATACTTATATATATATCATATATATATATATATATATATGAGCTATTTCCCTATAGATATTTTCCCCTGTTACCTGCAAATGCATGCAAATAATAAACTGCAATGTCATGTGAATGTAACAGTGATATAGATGATAATCAAACTCAATAATAATAATTCAAAAACATTAGGTAAAATGTGCATTGATGCATGATACTAATGATCTCTCTATAAAGGCAGACCTTGAAGACATTTTAATAGTTCTCAATCTAATATTGTCATATCGCATGCATCTACTTCAAATGGATGTTGTTTGGCTCTCTGCAGCTCCTCTATGGCCGCCTCAAGTAGCTGCCGCCGTCAGCCAGGCTGGACTCTTGGCGCACACATACGCTCTGCCGCAGGCGCCAGCTTACAGCCAGGGCGTCCAAGCACCCATCGTCGGTGTGACCCCGGCGCTCCAAACCCCCCATCCACAATTACCCACACACTACCAGCTCCCACAGCAGCCTTCACAGCCAATGACCAACATGGTCCTCAACGTCCAGAGCCAATCCCTCGCCGTCGGCGGCCTGCCTCCAATGCCCAGCGTCTGTCAGGTCGCCCATCCCGTCCACACGGTGGTGGGCAACGGCCATTTGACGCATCCCATGGTGCAATCCGCCACCATGAGCTCCTCGCCGCTGCCCACCAACGAGCCGCTGACGAACGGCCAGCAGGAAACCGCCAACAGCCTGCAGATGCTGAGAACGGTCGGATTAGGGAAATACGAATTCACGGACCCCTGGCATCCCAAAGGTAAATTATATTTCAGCCACAAGTTTTCCTGGACATCATAATGTTTTGTTGCGCTTAGGGATGTTCATTTTAACCATTTAACCAGTTAACTGACCGTAAGAGTTTTTATCAATTAATACAATCAGTTAAACAGTTTAAAAAGTCATTTAATTATTAATTTTTTCAGTAATTTATCAAAATATTTAAAAAGGTTTGCTGCATGGTTAAAATACGCTACGCGTATAAAAAAATGTTTTTAGGGGTTTATAAGTCACATTTTATTATTTCATTCAGAAATGGGCCTAATGCCAACGCGAAATGTATATAAAACATAGCTAGGCTATTTTAGTTCCCCTCACTCTTTGAATTAACAGTATTTAGAAAATAATGACAAATATAAGCTATAGCAATATAAACGACAAGCCAAAACGAATTAATTTAGGCTAAAACGAAACTGAAACCAACGTTGGGTCTCTCATTCGACACAAAATCAAATGTTTCCGTATTCGCGATGTATTTGAATGGCAAATTATTATTTATTATGTACTTCACTCGTGTTCCAATATCCACGTAAAACAAAATGTTTTGCATAACATCACGGCGGTACAGTGATAACACTTAACAGCACAGATTTTACTACATATTTTTTACTACATAGTTTTTTTCCCATATGTTTGACTGACTGTATTTTATTATGATAATGAACAGGCTGCATTGTCAAGGTAGCAATGCTTAACTGTGTGCGTGCATGTGGCGCCGGCGCAATCACTTTAATGTTTTCCTTCTAACAGTAGAAGAAACTACTCATTTTAGTCATAAAGATAATCGGAATTATAAAAGGTTTGCTTTTATTTATGTACATTCACAATAAAAAAAACTAATCTTTGTGCTTTTGTAAAATAAACCTAAAAAAAAATAGGATGCCACTTTCTGCCGTCTTGGTTTCCTTTCACGCAGCAAATAAATAAACCGAAACTCTGCATACTAAGCTACTTGTTGCACAGTTTTTCTTTCATTTTCTTAATTTATTAATTAAGTAAAAATATGTTTCTCGTATAGGCCATATTTATTCGTTATATATATATACTGTATATATATATATATATATAGCCTAGCTTTTTATGTTTTTCTCCGCTGGCAGAAGCGCTGCAGGTGTGTGATGTGATATGATGGCCATGTGAATCCTCGTGTTCTGTTGTTTGCTGCTTTTTGCACGTGTAAAATTAATCTCTGGGAAACAAATGTTAGTATTTTTAATGAGTCACAGACACTTTCCTAATTTAATTCAATTCTAATTTAAAATAATCTTGTCGGTTAACGGTTAACAATCGTTTAACGAGCGTCGGTTGTCGTTTAGGAAAAATAACCGAAATGAACATCCCTAGTTGCGCTCCTCTAGTCTCCGAAAGAATCGCTCGCTATCTTCGACCTGCACAACTTGATGATCTTGAATATATTTATTACTTTCCTGCCTTTCACTTTCAATAAAACCCCCCATTCATCAACACCCACAAGACGAGATGAGTCGGGGTGGATTGCCTTTCTTTTCCTTTTGTTTTTCTTTCCTACCCAGCCAGTGGAAGCTCCTAATGATTTTACGAATTAGCTTCTCTGATATTCGGCAGCATCCGGGAACTATTGTGAAGATCAAATCGATTTACGGGGCAGTGGATGCTTCCACAAAATTGTTGGTGGGTCTGAAATGGCAGAAATAATTTCCATATAAATGGAAACCTTATGTAAATATAGTGTAAATGAATTTCAGTTCATATATCAACACAGTCGGGACAGACAAGTTTAATGTACCATAGCTAATTTCTTAGGAATGATTTATTATGGGAAATAAACTTGTGGCGTTTGATGTAACTCGAGTAAGTCTCAACTTTTCCAGTTCTGGTTTTTGGACTCTCGTTCTTCATATTATTCCGTATAAAAATGGAATGAAAATTCAAAAGAAACCAGTATGTAGTTATTGCGTGATATTGTGCCCTAAAGCTCTCAAATCGCCTTGATTTTCTAGCCAGCTACAGGCAGAAATCTATTTTTCTGTCTCCCTGTATTGAATGTCATGTTGAATCGCGTGAGGTATTAATCTTCTGAGGAGAACGCAAGGTGAGTTTGCTGCCCATTTATCTGCTTGTAATTGCTTCTAGGGATGATGGGAAATCAGATGCCACAGACTTTGTTCATTGAATATTGGCAGTTTCTACTGAAATTTACAGTTTAATAAGAACTGGACAGTAGCGAGTATTCTTTCATGTCAACAGAAATGGCAAAATGGTTTGTGAAAAGGTGGTGTTTCGTTTTAGAATTAGACCTGAATGTGAGTTTGCTTTAAAGATTTTAGGAAGGGTGAATAACTTTAAGCTAGAGTTGCATCAGAAAATCTAGCTTTTGCATGTAGAGAGATGTTCGAATAACCTTAAAAATTGGTGTAGGATTGACGTTGGTGGATTTAGGTTGTAATTTTGATATGATTGCATCAAAAACTGGTCTTTGCATGTATAAAAGTTTTCGATTAGTTGAAAAATTGCTGTAGGATTGGCCTTGGGGCATGTAGGTCATAATTCTGAGAAGATAGTATCAGAAAAAGTGTTTTTTGCATATAGAAAAGAGTTTGATTAACTAAAAAAAATATTGGTGTAGGATTTATATTAAAACCATTTTCACTCAGGAATTGCTAGTAAATTTCACAAATAATTACAAAGAAATGGCAAGTAGCACATTGGATTAAAGTAGTAGAATTGGATTTTGAAGTAGAAACTCCAATAATAACTCCAACATACTCTAATAAAGTTTTATTATTTAACTGTGAAAAATCATTTTTACAGTGAAAATTGTGGATGTTTTCAAGGACACCTGATGCCACCAGACAGATTACTGAAACCAGAAGATAAGAGAAATGTGATGCTCTGATGCATTTGAGTTGCACTGCGAAATGGATAGATGCATACATTTATGCTGAGTTTTGGCCGTTCTTCAGACAAAGATTGAGACTTTCCAAAGTGCATTTGAGAAAGTAAGTAATCTGATACAATGCAGGAGGAGCTGAATGCAAACTAATGGCGTCCGAAGGAGACATGCAGCTGTAGGGATAGACTGGTGCACATATATTTCAAATGAAAATGTAGATTTGAAAGATTTGGCCAGAACTGATCTATAAGGAAGGATAATGTGTTATTGAATGGGATTCTTGGGTTAGTGCATTACATGCATTCATTTGGCAGATGCTTTTATTCAAAGAAACTTGCTTTGTCGGTTCATGCATTTCATGGGAATCAATCCCATGACCTTGGCGCTCGACTGTTTGAGCTACAGAACAGTGTGTGGACTAAAGCTCAAACTGATAATGTTGGTGCTATTGGACTTTTTCAGTTGGAAAATTGAAAAATCATAATAGATTTTTCTGTCCATTGAATGTCTGAAGACATGAAGCCTTGCTTACTTTCTCTTTAAAACCAAACCATACGTCTGCTTCATGAAACCTGAGTTCTCCATGTTTCTGTAAGTGTCAAGTCCAGTCTTCATTTCTAACCTCCATCTCTGTTTATCAAGCCCCATGTGCTGCAGTGTGTGGAAGCGGATCTCTGACAGTGTGGGTTTAGGATGAATTATCACAGCTTTATCTCTCTAAACAGTAAAAGCTGCTCCATGCAGCTTGATCTGCTACTCCTCTCCTCCGAGAACAGGAGAGACGTCCATTACAATCTGACCTCTTCCTGCTGCACAAACGCTGATTATTACTACCTTGACTTAGATTAGATGCATTGATTTTTAGCAGTGTTTGCCAGGTCAAGCTTCACTATTATCGTTTCCATTTAGAGTTAGTGATTTAACGTTTGGAATTAAATTTCAACACATAATGCAATGCAACACGGAGTTGAATCGTTCCTTAAATTGTGAAGCATTTGAAAAGCTGAATGCATAGTATCTCTCTATTTCCACACATACTATATATGAATTACACGTGCATTGCTTTCTTGTGTGTTTTTGTATTTATAACTAATGAAATCTAAAGTGAAATATTGAGGTTGAAAGGTGTCTGTTTATAGACGTGAGACGAGCATGAAAATTGTGAAATATTGAGTTTGAAAGGTGTCTGTTTATAGACGTGAGAGCATGAAAATTACTTCATACTGATAACATCTGTTATTTATGTAATGTTAATCCTGTTTATATTTTTATGCATATTGGATATTTTGCAATGCATTGCATGGAAAATAAACCTATGAGTGTATTTGAAAAGATTTATGGTAAAAACCATCCTGGAAGAGGAAAACTTCATAAAAGCTCCAAAGGCTAATAAGCTTCTTAGTATTTAAGGTGCAATTCAGACACAAGCGCTGTTCCCTAGGAGGTAGGCAGCATAATTATGCCTTTTAAGACACCCTCCTTTAGAGAAAATTAAAATCTATGAATGAAGCAAGAGCAATGATTTATAAATGTACTTACTGTTCATTTAGTGCTGAACATCTTTGAAGAATAAGTTTAGTCTAATGAGTATTTAATGGCCTACGTAGAGTGTCCTGAATTTATGAGGGTCCGTTTCATTTAGGATGCAGCCTATATAGGCAATAGACAGCAGAAAGCAAGGTACACTAGAGTTCAAAAGTTTGAGGTCGGTCAGATTTGTTTTAATGTTTTTAAAGAAGTCTCTTCTGCTCACTAAGGCTGTATTTATTGGATCAAAAATACTGTAAAAACAGTAAAATTGTGAAATATTACCATCTAAAATGACAGTTTTCTATGTGAATATATTGTAAAATGTAATTTATTTCTGTGATCAAAGCTGAATTTTCAGCATCATTACTCCAGTCTTCAGTGTCACATGATCTTCAGAAATCAATCTAATATGCTGATTTGCTGCTCAAGAAACATTCGTTATTTAGTGCTGAAAGAGACGTTTCGTCAATTTTATTTTTTTTTACATTTATGACATTTTTTTTTAATTTATTATTTTTTATTTTTCAATTTTTTAACATATAAATATATGTATTGTCACTTGAATGTGTCCTTGCTGAATAAAAGTATTAATTTCATAAAAAAAAAACAATCTTACTGATTTTAAACTTTTGAATGGTAGTTCACTAGGTTTCAGAACAGAGTTAGTGTATTGTAGTTGGGTATATTATGATTCAGTTATGAGACTTCTGTAGTTGTGTGTTTCTGTTGTATGTGTATTTTGGTCATTTTGAGTTTGTGAGACTAAAGTGCTTCTAGCCACACAAGCTCAATTTCATGCATTATTGCTTTCTGGAATGTGTCAGAACCCAATTCCTAATGCAGCGCGACTACAAGTCACATTCTGAGCATTGCCACAAGGGACAGTATAGCGATCATTAGCATAAACTGTCTTCTACAGTCACTTTTCTCTTTCAGGCAAACTACTGCGATGACAGAACAGGGATTTGAGGAGAATCTTTAGGAAGTTGGTTAAAGTTACTTTTGACATGTAGATAGCAGCTACATGAATAGTCCTACATCTGTTTTAATGTCATTTGAAGAAAATATCACCCTCCTTGACTGCTGAAGTTTGTTTGCGTGCATGTCAAGTATTTGCAATCTGCTTATGTGCATAAAACTTAGTTTTGAGTGCTGTTAGACTGAAACTCAGCATGTATAGTACTGACGCAAGTTGCCTTCCCTTTCAAAGTGATCTGATGCTACCAAAACAAATCATAAAAAGAAAAAAAGATGCTCCATTTTTTGTGCATTTGTTACTGTAAAAATCTGGTAACATAGTTGTTGTGTTTTTATCTTAACGTTGCAGTATCAATGATACACTAGTGGCCAGAAGTTTGAAATAATTCGGGTTTTTTATGTTTTTGAAGAAGTCATCAATTTGATCATAAGTACAGTAACATTTTTAAATATTATTACAATTTAAAATGGCTGTTTTCTATTTGAATATATTAAAGAAATGTAATTTATTCCTGTGATCAAAGCTGAATTTTCAGCATCATTACTCCAGTCTTCAGTGTCACATGATCCTTCAGAAATCATTCTAATTTGCTGCTCAATAATTTTTTATGATTTTTTGTATTATTTATGAAATCCTGATGTCAGTGGGCAGAAATGGCAATATTACCAAGGCAACCATTTTGAATAATGTGCACCGATTAATCATTCACAATAAGATCAGGAACATCTATTGAGGAACATGAGTCAACATGAAATTGTAATTGAAATATCATATGGAGGAAAATAAGTCATGCTTTCTATAGTTTCCTCTTTCTTGCATCAAGAGCAGCGTGCTTGACTTAATCTGAGAAAAAAGAGATGGTACAATAGTCTCATTCAGATAGCTCTGGTTTATATGCATTTATTCTGACCTTCATGGTGTGTGTGTGGCCTGTCAGAGATCGCGCACGAGAACTCCTCATCCCATATCTATAGCTCTATTGTTATCGATTCACACCTCTTTTGTTCTGGAAGAGTTTCGGCGTTCTTTCCAGTTCCACCGAGAGAGGAAAGTGCTCTTGGAGGAGCGGCAGACTGAATCGGATGAATATATCTGTTCTCGCCGTCTCATAGCGTAACACTCTTGAGCTATTCAGAAGTGTCTTTATGCCTTTTAAATGTAAACGCAAAGAAAATTCAGTGCCTTAAAGGGATAGTTGAAAAAGAAAAATTTGTTGCTAATTTACTCACTCTTTTTTTTTTTTCGCTCAGTAGAACAGTAAAGAAGGTTTTTAGCTTAAAAAACTGTGGTCCTTGGTGATTTATAAAATGCAAGTCAATGGCTACCGTCAATTTGAGAGTCAAAAAAGCATATTCAGGCAAGACAAAATTAATATGCATGGCTCCTGACAATATATTGAGGTCTTATGAAGCAAAACAACCGGCCTGTGCAAGAAACTGAATATTATTTACAACATTATTACCTGTAATCCCTTTAGAATCCCGAAGGATAATGTTATGGATATACAGAGAGGTCTTTTTTTTTGCCCCGGAGCTGATGATCGTGTTCTCCAGCATGAACTTGTGCTTCGGAACGAGCAAGAAAGTCACAAAGTGTGCTTGCGTTTGATTAGTGACCTAGAAATTGTGCACAAGCTTCAATGTTTCTTTTTCGTTGTGTGCCTTAGCTTTTCTTTGCCTTCAGTTTGGAAAAGTTTATTTCCAGGTTTAAATGGAACAGAGCTTTTTGGACCCCGCTGTACACTGGAGTTCGTTTTAACACAAATGATTCATGCGCAAATGTTAATAACAATTACAAATGCGTTAATTTTCCTTTAAAATCTCCCTTCCTGGTCCCGCTAGACTGCCCTGTGCTATTTTATGATTATGGTCTTCTCCAGAGAACACTGACCCACTTAAATAGAGAATAATTTCCTGCCATCCATGCTATCCCTGGCTCAAATTAATAGGGAACATTTTAGGCAGATAATCGCATGTCCTTTTCCTTATTAGTTTGTCAGACGTCTGTGGAACAGCTGTCAGAGGCGTGTGACATGTTGCTCTAATGAAGCTGAGACGCTTACACCGGCCAATTATTCAAATGACTGCACGGAAAGCCAGCACATGAAATGCAGAAGTGACTTTGAATGTGTTTATTTTCAGAAGCGCAGTATCCTTTGTTGCACAGAATTGGGTCTCGTCGTATATCAGCTGCTGTTTGTGGTCGCTTCTTATTAGTCATGAATACCTGTCGCGATCACGGCGTCCTGCTGTTTCAGGGGCTTTGGGAGTTGATGAAGTTATTCCAGCACATAAAATCATTCCGCTTTGGGTTCAGAGATGATTAATTATACATAAACCATGTCAGGTATGACTCATGCATATATTCACCTTATAATTATAATTTGATGAGCATAATTTCCTGGACAGGAGGAAGTTTTGGACTAATCTTGGACCTGAAAAGACCATCACTGGAGAACATTGTAAATGTTTACCAGTTATATTTTATCCCAAAATCTCAAGAAGAAAAAAAAGATAATATCTTTATATATAAACCTATATTTGAAAAAAAAGTTAAATTATAAATTTATTATGATTACTTATTTTCAGAAAAATAGGATTTTTTTGGTGCCTTTTTTTTAGTCCCAGGCCTAGGACCAAAGTTTAGGACACACTTGTGTGTGTATGTTTGTGTGTGTGTGGGTGTGTGTGATTCCATTTATATTTATATATATTATTTGTTTTTGGTTGTTTTGGCCTTGTGACATTATTGTCATGCAATTAATCACTTGCCCCCCAAAATATCTTATTCGTTCTTTGTTCTGATGTTTTGCTTAACCCAAAAACTTAACCAAGTTTTAAAATTTTAATAGTTTTAACACCTGACTTTTCTTATATCCATTATTACTTAATCTATAACAGGTGTATAATCTAGTTAAATTAGAGCCCGACCGAGTATGGGTTTTTTGGGGCCGATAACCGATATTGGGGGAGTAAAAAAATACTATATACCCCGCTATTGGTCCGATATTCTTATGTGTAGGCTTATATTTATAGTGGCAGTATAGTCAAATTTTGGACACCACTTCCCCTTCGTGGGTCCAAACTTCCTGACTGCTACTGTATCTAGATACAGTGGATATCGTCCACATACGAGAATCTATATATATAGATATTATTATATATATATATATTATTATATATATATGACTGCAATACATACATTTTTTGCAAGGATACCTCAAATAAATGTGTGATTAAAACACTTATATCGTGCAAACCAAGGACTTGTAATGAGGCAGGGTATTTCATTAAACCAAACTTTATTATTTTATTATTGAAAAGGAGTCTGAAATCAGTGCACTTAAAGGTAAACTTCACTTATTATAAATAACTTGAATAACACAAATAGAACAAAATATATATATAACTTGAATTATGAAAATAAACAAGGTAACTGTGTAGGGCAACAAGCTACTGTCAATCCAACAGGGGCAGGTTTATGCAGAAAGCATAGCTTTTCCAAATGTAAACATCTAAAGTGAATAAATAATAATAATTAATAATATATTTTTTTCACAAACTCTGTGTTGTGTATTTTCTGGTAATCCAATGAACATGCAGAACATTCGTATTTAAATCGTCTTTTTTTGCAGTTTAAGATTACAGATTATTGTAACAATCAGCTCCTGAGGAAATATGAATAATTAATCATAACTAGTTCTAATTAATTATAAATATTTAGATCCGCTGTAAATGATTTAGTTGACCTCTCAGGGTCAACTGTCTTGTCAATTCTAAGATGTTAATTTCCTGGTTAAGGGAAATTAACGTTCTTACGTAGCAATTCTACACAATCTTGTAGGCAGCATAAATCCATTATAAACGTGACTCGTTATGAGCAACAATGACCATCACGACGTCATTGTGATACAATGTAAGGTTTTATTTAACCACACATAACACTTAAACTAGTCAACCTTCTCAATAAAACACTTAAACTGGTCCAACATACTACATAAACACATTAAGCTTGTCTAACATACACATACACACACACAGATATAGTTGGTATAGGAAAGGGTTAAAGTTCAACTCAGCATAGAAAGAAATAAGGATTAAATAAGAACCATTTGCTATTCAGCAGAATTCTGCCCGAGGGAAACATAATCAAATTCTTAGTTCAAAACACACTTGTAAAAAGTGTAAGTGATACCTCATGTATCATTAATAAGGATAATTTGTACTTGCTGTCTCATCTGTCCGAAAGAGAGGTTTGATCCAATCTGAAAAGTTTTCGCAGTTGATCTTGTGATTTGGGTCGTGAAAAACCAGTTTTAGTCAAGAAATCTTAATTAATGGAAAGGCGAGGCCGAACCTGGCACGTAACTAGGATGTTCTGGGCGTTGGACGTCTTATCGAAAACCAACAGAACACCGACTGGGAGGGTCCCTGAGCTGGCCTTTAAGGTCGGAGAAAGATCCCCGCCTCATCAAGATGGGCTTGTCCCATAGAAAGATGGAAAAATCCAGGCGGAGGTGGCAAAAAGATTGCTGGAGGGTTTTACGACCCTTTGTCTCTAAGCATGGTAATTTTCAAATGGACTTGAATCGAAATTACTAAAGAGTCTCAGGACCCTAATATATATTGCCTTTGTACCAATATATAATATACACGCTTTTTTCGATCATAAGAAGGCGAATTCATTGATACTAAACAAGGTAGGATTACATATTGTGAAAGGATGACAGGAATGGGTTCCCTTATAAGCATGCCTAAAATAGTCTAAAATTATCAAAGATAACATACACCATGACCTGAAGGATACCCTGTTCATTCAAAGAAAAGGTTTTCCTATGAATGAATTAGTAGAAAAGTAAATTTCTACTCTGCATTTGCCTCTTGCATATGGGACATTTTCCCTGGTCACATTCAATGAGGTCGTAAACGTATCTGGTGTCAGTGTTGCAATGGAACCAGGGCCTGTTCGGCTTCCTGGGGTGTTAAAGAGTATTTGTTAAATCTAGCTACAAAATAGATATGTGTGTTGAGTGGTCAGCCAACCTAGATATATACATATTGTGGTTGTGTTTGTGTGTGTGTGTGTGTGTGTGGTGTGTGTGTGTTGTGTTGTGTGTGTATGTGTATGTGTATATGTGTGTGTGTGTTTGTGTGTGTGTTTTTGTGTGTGTGTGGTGTGTGTGTGTGTTGTGTGTGTATGTATAATATAAGAATGTGTGTGTATATATATACGTTGTAGGGTATATATATATATGTGTGGTGTATCTATATAATGTGTTTTATATATATATATATGTGTGTATATATAATAGTGTGTGTATATATATGTGTGTGTATATATATACACACACACATACATATATATATATATATATAGATATATATATATATATATATAATATATATATATATATATATATATAATATATCTTGTGTGTGTTATAATAGATATATATATATATATATATATATAGTATATATATATGTGTGTGTGTGTATATATATATAATATATATATATAATATATATATATAAGTGTGTGTGGTGTATATATATATATGATATATTATATATGAAAAAATATGTGTGATGAGTGTGGGTGTGTTGATATATATATATATATATATATATGTGGTGTGTGTGTGTGTATATGATTAGTGATTATATATATATATTTGTGTGTATTATGTATATATTATAATATATAGGTGGGTGTTATATATATATATATATATATATAGATATGGTTTGTGTATATATATATATAATATCTATAGATATATATATGGTGTGTGATATCTATTAATCTATGCTCTATGTGTGTGCCTCTAGCTATAGTATAATATATGTGTGTGTATATATATATATATATAGTATCGATATAATATGTGTGTGTGTATATATATATATAGAATCTCTCTCTTTATATCTATATGTTGTGTGTGTCTCTCTATATCTCTATATATCTAATCTCTGGGTGTATATTTCTCTCTCTAATGTGTGTGTCTATTATATATAATAATATATATTATATATATATATAATATGTGTGTCATTATCTCTATTATAGCTCGCCTATATATATATATATATAAATGATATAAATACTATCTATATATACTATCTATGTGTGTTGTATCTATCTCTTCTCTATTGTTTTATAATATATATATATCTATATCTATACTATATATCTAATATCTATCTCTATGGTGTGTGTCTTATATATACATATGTGTTACTAATATCTGTGTGTATATCTATACAACTATGTGTGTATATATTATGTGTGGTGCTCTATTAGCTATATACTAGATACTGTTTGTGTTCTGCTCTATACTCTATATAATACTCTTTGTGTGTATATTTCTTGTGTGTATCTCTCTATGTGTTCCTCTTATCTCCTCTAGTTTATATCTCTGTGTGTATCTATATATACTAACATATCTCTATCTGTGTGTGTATATATATATCTCTATATGTTGTCTCTAATTACTATTATATCTATAATCTCTATCTCTATATATCTTCATAAGCTATATATATATATTATATGTGTGTGTAATCTATATCTATGTGTGTTCCTCTCTCTGTGTGTGTCTACTATAATCTATAATATGTGTGTATATCTACTGTGTGTGATATATCTATATATATACTCTATATGTGTGTTTTGTATAGATATATATAATATATAATCTATATGTGTGTTTATGTATCTCTGGTGTGTTTGTATAATATATATTGTTGTATAACTATATATCTGTGTGTATCTATATATATATATGGTGTATATATCTGTGTGTATTATAGTATATATAATCTATATACTAATATATATATATATATATATATAATATATGGTGTGGTATCTATCTCTATATATGGTGTGTCTCTATATATTGTGTATATATATATATGGTGTGTCTATCTCTCTATGTGTGTATAATATATGTGTGTATTTCCTATATAGCTATTTGTATATATATATATATATGTGTGTATATATATCTCTTCTGTTGTATATCAAAAGATATGTGTATGTCTATCTAATATCATATCTATATATGGGTGTGCTATATATATTATATTAGGTGTGGTGGTCCCTACTATAGCTCTATGTCTCTCTATCGCTATATCTACTATCTATCTATCGATATCTCTTATATATCTATCTATCTCTATGTATATATATATATATATATCTACAGTATATATATCTATATCTATAGATATATATAATGTTCTGGGTGTGTGTCGTGTGTATAATTGTGTGTGTGTAGATTATATATATGTGTCTGTGTGTTCTATGTGTATATATATATATGTGTAATATATACTATGTGTGTATTATCTGCCCGCCACCCACCCGCACCTATATTTGCATATTTACAATGATTCTAATTCTTAGTTTTGCATTATGATATGATGAAATGGATGGTTCATATTTAACAGCAGATTCAGTGACGTTAGAGCATATATCTGTGTATATATATATATATTAATATATATATATTCTTATTTGTGTGTGGTGTATTCCTATATATATATCTGTGTGTGGTGTATATAAATATAAAATGTTGTGTGTGTATATGTATATATGTATCATTATGTCTCTGTCTGGTCTACTGTATTACTGACCTTTTTTTATTTCTCATCAAAATAAGACAACTTCCATGAAATTCTGCGTTATACACTAAATTCCGTTTTTATGATTCCATCCATGTTTTCTGCATCGCAGAATGTAGCAAACGAATATGATAAGCTCATTGTGAGAGTAAAAGACGGGGACATTGTTGTTTATTTATTTAGCATTGAGTCTCTCCAACTAGGTGACAATGTAGCATTAAATCACCATTCAACAGACTCAAGCCACCACCGCACTGCCATCTTATTGGACTGCAGAAAGATATTAACTTTTCAATCTGCTACGTTACTGACTGTACTGACAAACTATGCTGACACCATGTCTGCACCGCAACAGGACGCAACAAAGTGACCGTTGAAAATCATTTGAACTTTGTGTCAGCACGTTATAAATAGAACAAGGCATCAGTTTACTGCATCCAGTGTAGACAACATCACTGATTATAATGGGTTCTATTCTACACCGGACACGAGCGATGTGATGTGACCGCTGTGATGTGACCGATGTGATGGTGACCGTGTGTGATGTGACCCGATGTGATGTGACCGATGTGATGAGCATGAGTTCTGGGCCCCGGCGCGGCCAGGATAAACACCAGCATTGACTGAGTGACCGCCATCAGCTCCGGTGGGTTTAACACAGGCTTTAATGCGCCGCAGACGCGTGTCGTGATGCGCAAATCAGCTCTAGGCTCTAACGTCACTGAATCTGCTGTTAAATATGAACCATCCATTTCTCCTATCAAAGCAAACAAGAATTAGAATCATTGTAAATATGCAAATATAGGTGCGGGTGGGTGGCAGGCAGATAATTTGAAGCAGCGGACTCGGGTGAAGTTTGAGCTCATCCGAGCATCTCTACACTTACCTTGAGTCACCAGTAGCAAACAATGGAGCGCGCTCTGCTGGACAAACTAACTAATTACCCATTCAGAAGCTGGGGTAAAAACATTAATCTGCGTTATTGTTCTGTTCTCTTATATATATATAGTGTGTACGGAAAGTATTCAGACCCCCTTATTTTTTTCACTCTTTGTTATATTGCAGCCATTGCTAAAATCATTTAAGTTATTTTTTTTTCCTCCTTAAGGTACACACAGCACAAGCACCCCCATATTGACAGAAAAACACAGAATTGTTGACATTTTTTGCAGATTTATTAAAAAAGAAAAACTGAAATGGTCCTAAGTATTCAGACCCTTTTCTGTGACACTATTATATTTAACTCAGGTGCTGTCCATTTCTTCTGATCATCTTTGAGATGGTTCTACACCTTCATTTTTAGTCCAGCTGTGTTTGATTATACTGAATGGACTTGATTAGGAAAGCCACACACCTGAGTTAAGACCTTACAGCTCAGTGCATGTCAGAGCAAATGAGAATCGTGAGGTCAAAGGAACTGCCTGAAGAGCTCAGAGACAGAATTGTGGCAAGGCACAGATCTGGCCAAGGTTACAAAAAAAATTTCTGCTGCACTTAAGGTTCCTAAGAGCACAGTGGCCTCCATATCCTTAAATGGAAGACGTTTGGGACAACAAGAACCCTTACTAGAGCTGGCCGTCCGACCAAACTGAGCTATCAGGGGAGAAGAGCCTTGGGGAGAGAGGTAAAGAAGAACCCAAAGATCACTTTGGCTGAGCTCCAGAGATGCAGTCGGGTGTTGGGAGAAAGTTGTAGAAAGTCAACCAGCACTGCAGCCCTCCAACAGTCGGGGCTTTATGGCAGAGTGGCCGACGGAAGCCTCTCCTCAGTGCAAGACACATGAAAGCCCGCATGGAGTTTGCTAAAAAACACCTGAATAAGATTCTCTGGTCTGATGAGACCAAGATAGAACTTTTTGGCCTTAATTCTAAGCGGTGGTATGTGTGGAGAAAACCAGGCACTGCTTATCACCTGTATAATACAGTCCCAACAGTGAAGCATGTGGTGGCAGCATCATGCTGTGGGGTTTTTTTTCAGCTGCAGGGACAGGACGAATGGTTGCAATCGAGGGAAAGAAGAATGCGGTCAGTACAGGTATATCCTGGATGAAAACCTTCTCCAGAGTGCTCAGGACCTCAGACTGGGCCGAAGGTTTACCTTCCAACAAGACAATGACCCTAAGCACACAGCTAAAATAACGAAGGAGTGGCTTCACAACAACTCTGTGACTGTTCTTGAATGGCCCAGCCAGAGCCCTGACTTAACCCAATTGAGCATCTCTGGAGAGACCTAAAATGGCTGTCCACCAACGTTTACCATCCAACCTGACGAACTGGAGAGGATCTGCAAGGAGGAATGGCAGGGGATCCCCAAATCCAGGTGTGAAAAAACTTGTTGCATCTTTCCCAAAAAGACTCTTGGCTGTATTAGATCAAAAGGGTGCTTATTCTAAATACTGAGCAAAGGGTCTGAATTTTTTTTATTTCAGTTTTTCTTTTTTAATAATGCAAAAATGTCAACAATTCTGTGTTTTTTCTTCATAGGGGGTGCTGTGTGTACATTAATGAGGAAAAAAAGTAACTTAAATGATTTTAGAAAATGGCTGAAATATAAAAAAGAGTGAAAAATATAAGGGGGTCTCAATACTTTCCGTTCCCCCTGTATATATATAATTTGTTCTGACATATTCGCTTATAACCAATATATCGGCGACCGGCTATATTGTCCGATATATCGGCTAAACGATATATCGGTCGGGCTCGTAAAATGTAATTTTTATAGTGTTATAACAAATTACTAACGAAACAAATATACTTAACTGAAGAAAGAGAGAAAACACAAAACCATAAATTACTGTCATTGCAACTGTTTAATGGTTGTTACAATAAGTGTTTATATTGTATTAAAATATAATTATATTACAGCAATCATAATATAATGATATGGTTATATGTGTGTGTGTGTGGTGTGAGACCAGCTTATTTTTAAAGCACTAATATAATATATAAACTAAATAATAAATAATAAATGACATGAAGAATGTGAATGGAATTTTTATTTCCAGAACCTGACTATAGTGTTGTATTTGTGTGTAAAAAGGAATAGTACATCCTAAAATGAAATGTCTGAAAAGAACACAACGAAGGGTTTGCAATGACATGTTGGTGAAAAAAAATAAGCACAGCGTTTTCATTTTTGGCTGAAGTATTCCTTTCAATCAAAGCTGCAGACATCATACTGATAAAGTTCAGCATGACAGAAATGACAGCGCTGACTTCTGCTCTTCATTTCTGTTGTTGTTTTTCCTTCATGCTTGATGGTATTCCTCCATTCCAGATGTATTCCTCCATTCCAGCCTTTTACTTGCACAAACAGATAATTTCCTGTTTTTCTTCGAGTAGTGATTGATTTTGTCATCATATGCTGTGTGCTTGGATCTCAGATGGTCCGAAAATCACTGTTTCTCTTCTTTCTCTTGTTCTACAGAAATGTTGAAGGAATTGAACCAGCAGCGGCGAGAGAAAGAGTTTACAGACCTGAAAATAATTGTTGAAGGCAAAGAGTTTGAAGTCCATCAAAATGTTCTAGCTTCCTGCAGCTTGTATTTCAAGGACATGGTGAAAAGGTTTGCTTTCCTCCCATCCTTGATCTGTTCTGTTCTTTTCGTAGGGTGCTTTTGTGTCGCCTCCTTTTCCCTCCCTGTCTCTTGCAGGTCTGAAGACATCGGTTCCTGTCACAGGGCCAGTAGCCATTCTGTCTGTCCCACCGGCGAATGTATTTCACTGCTGAAAAAGGTCAAGGTGTCGACCGATCTGACCCTTTCATCTCCATTCACTACGTGTGCCGGTTTGCATTTAAATGGGCGAAGAATTTCCATGACTGGGGGTTTTGGTTTTAAATGCTTTGTAAATGTCAAAACAAATAAAAGGCAGATTTTAGGGATGCGTTAGGCATATTGGATCAGCGCTGCGCTCGGCTATCTGTGTCAAGTGCTTAGACGGGATGTTCTAGCCGTCCCACTTGACCTTTTACCTGCTGTGACCCGCTCTGGAAATTCACACACCGCTTCGAGATTAAGGGAACTGCATGCGTGGATCTCGTTTCTGCTTCGGGAAATTCAACGTTTTTTTTTGCCGACTTTGCCGTCTTGTATCAATGCTGATCTCAGCAGTCGGGAGTCCCAGAGCCGTAAGACTGACTGCATGTTATTTATGAGGAAAGCCTGATACTGAATCATGTTTACAGGCAAAGAAACGCACAACTCCAGCATCTGTTGTGTGTGTGTGTGTCACGTGCCCTTCTGGGGAACCCGTGAGGCGAAGTTTGCCACACATTTACAGCAAAATCATGTTTCCATGTGCAAATGAGCTTTGTGGCAAAATGTTGGCAGTAAATTTGTGGTGAACTGTTGGAGCTAACCTTTAAAATTGATACTTTTGATTGGAACCTGACTTTTGTTAGCTAGCAGAAAGAAATTTTCAAAGGTAGACATTTTTTGAAAAATTACTAAAGGTATTTTTAACCCTGTAAAGCCTGACATATGAAATAACAGCCAGAAAAAAAAGCAGTTTATTATTTTTTTTTTTACCAAAAGGTTTGCATATGCATTTTTGTTGAGTATCATATTTGATACATGAGGCTTTTATGCTCATTGCCGTAGTATGAATATAGTCCGAAATATTGGATAACAAAACCTCACCACATATAATGCCAGCAATCCAACCAATGATGGAAACCTGAGAGATGAACAAATAAACGCTCCTCAAAAGCCTGATGATCATATTACATTATTACATTTGAACATGATTTTTCAAAAAAAAAAATTATAATGGATAATAAAGTATCTTGAAATATTACTAATAATATAAAAGTTATTCTTACATTTACTTTATAAAAATCATTAAAGATTTAAAGCAAACCTAAACTGAAGGGGGACGTTTGTACAATTAGAAATAGATTGTGTGCAAAGTTTTGATCGTTGATCATTTTGAGGCCTTAGAAATTTGCGTATCAAATATGATACAGTAAACTGTACAGGGTTAATGAAAGTGCACTACAGTACAACTGATTGCACACGTGTTCATCTATCCCTCTCAGCCTCGTTTCAGTCACATCAAATTAAACTTAATCCAGGACGTTGAACACAGAGAACGAACAGATTTCAGTTGGCTTGGCATGTGAAATCGCTGTAATGCTTTCATATTCCCATCTGATATCTATATATCGTGATGCATGTACTTCAGCTTCAAGGAGAGATTGTGCCTGGGAATCTCGGGCGGTTGATTGTGAATTTAGTCTGAGTCGAGCTGATCTATCTCGAGCAGCAGCAATGAAAACTGCATTAGGAGCAATAACTCCGAAGTTTGTTCTCAGTGAAGCATAAAATGTGCTGATACACCTCGCAAAGCGATTTGAGTTCCACTGCCTCTGGAAGCACAGAAACTAGGGGCTCCGGATGGGGAATTTCACACTCACAGTGACGTCTAGGTTGTCGGTTTTAAAACGTAGAGGAAACATTTCTGTAGAACCTAGTGTGCTACCAAGGCAACATCCTAACTGATCTGAAACGCATCATGCACATGGGACTCACAGAATTATTATAATTATAATAATTTATGCATTTAGTAGACAAGCGACTAACAGTGCATTCAGGTTATACATCTTTTACCAGTATGTGTGTTCCCTGGGAATTGAACCCACAACCTTTTGCACTGCTAATGCAATGCTTTACCACTGAGCCACAGGAACATTGACTCATTGATATTGACTCAGCAATTGACTGATATCATGATGAGTTCATGATTCACAAAAAGTATTAATGCTTTTTTTATATATATATATATATATATGCACATGTATTTATTTTTGACTTCAGCTTTTTTATTTTGTGTCAAGTGCATTCATTTATTTTGGTTTTGTTTTTATTTATTTCAGCATTTATTTATTCACAAACATTCTGCTTTTATGCAATTATTAATTTATTTATACATTTATTTACACGTGTATTCATTTATGCATGTATTTATGGATTGATGCATTTATGCATATATGCTCTTTTGTATTTTTTGCATTTCTGCTTTTATATTAATGCATTTTTTAGTTTATTTATGCACATGCATTTATTTATTTGTGTTTATGAATTTATGCATATGTGCGTTTATGCATAAATTTATTGGCATTCATTGCAATTATTTATGCAATTATGAATTTATTTATATATTGACATGTTGATTTATTTATAGATTTATGCAGTTTGTTTGTTTTTTGTCTATATAGTTTTTATTTATTTTATTTATGTTTTAATGATTTATATTTTATATACACACTGTTTATTTAAATAATTCTCAGTTTGATATGTTTTTTTCACTGAACTTGACGCAATGCGTTCTAGAATGCATTCTACCAGTATAATCGTGCACATATGATGCCTGTTGGTGGCTCATCAGGTTCCAGAACAAAGCCATACAGTCACATCATCACCATTCAGTTGAAAAATACATTAGCTCCGTGCGTTTCTTTATCCTTTTCACAAAGTCGAAAATACGTAACCTTGTCAAGCGGAATTAAAGCAATGTGATGCATTTGAACAGAAAGTTCAATCCAGTTCGACTTCATAATGTTCAATCTGACGTTTATATGCGTTTATGTACATAGAACTGTCTGTCGGCTGAAAATTCACGCTACATTAAATCGAGAGTCAACCGCTTTGTTCGGCGGAATAAAATCAATGGCGTGTCATGATCGATAAAGCAGCAGCATACTAAACTGTTCAAAAAACACTCTTGCATTATTAATTTATAATGCATTTCTAGTGGGAAAAATGTGAGTAGTCTTACACTATTTCAGCCTGATTATTTGCTTGTTTACACTTCAGACGTGCTTTATTAAAAATGTACTTCAATCTTTGAACTTTAAGGGAAAAAGGCCTACATGATGAATATCAAATCTGAACGAAACATTGATCTTGAAAATGATCCATGCATTGGGCTGTAATCTGAGTTTAATATCAGAGATGTCTGGTGGTCCTTTAATGAGCGAATCAGACTGACGTTATCAGGGTGCCCGTCATTTATATCAGTCAAACGGACCGTGTTTATCTAATCGTCTATAAAGAACACCTGCTGTATTTGGCGTTCTCAGAGAAAATGTGCATTAAAAAGTGATTCATCCATTTAGCAAATCATGCACTAAGTGGATCTGCGTTTGGATGTAATATATAGCCATTAACGCCGCCTCGTTCACATCGATACAAGGCAGCGCCGCTTATGAATTTCACAGTGTCTCCAGAGATTCAGCCTGTCTGCTGGATTTTATTGAATATCTGTGCTTTGTTTCTTGCAGTGCATCCATCATGTTTTCACGTATATATTAGCATAGACACTGCGTTATTAGTCTGAGACGGATAGCTGGCGTTGAAGAGCCCACTTTAGTTTGACAACTCTTGATTTGTTTTGTTCCATTAAACTGGACACTTAACTCAGAGGTTCTAGTGGTTTGATGCCCACTTGTAATTTTTTTGCTGCTTTCTTTTGATCCTCTTAGCTTTTTATGTCTGGAAGAATCAATATAGGCATAAGATAAAGTGTAAGTTTTAAAAGAAATATTGTGGAGTTAATATAGTCCATTGTTTGGAGAGTATAATCACAAAATTATCATAATGAACAATTATTCATGATTCACATTTATTTATGCATTTAAGCATTTATGCATGAATCTATTTATGACTTTATGCACGTGCATTTACTTTGATTAAGTTTTTTATATTGTTTATGCATTCATTTATTTTGATTTCAATTTTTTTATGCATTTATGTCTTTATTATAGAATATTTTTATGTGAAAATAGTATTTGAGATATAAAAATAATATTTTTTAGAAATCACATATATTCATTATTTATGAATTTATTTAGTTGCACGTGTTTACACATTCGTTTGTTTATGCATTTATTTATGCATAAACTTTTTTTCCCGCTGGTTCAGCTGGTCTAGTTTGATGGTTTAAGAGGAGTTTTTGAGAGTCTTGCAGCCAAAAGGACCTGCAAACCCCTGTAGGCTAATGATCAGCTAAAGAAGTAAATTATACATAAAGCACTGCTACGAAAATTAGGTTGCACTAAAAAAAACACACTTTGCCATTCAAAAAATACCATTTGCACTGAAGATTTCTGAAAGCAGTTTGCTGAATTAACTGTGCTGAGCGTGATGTAATCAGATAGATGGTGTCTGACAGATATCCATGTCAAGCGAACACAGAAACACAGCAAGCACGCACCTGATAGATTTTTCAAGACCGCTTTTTCTCTCAAGGACGTAGGCAAATGAGTGTGCTCGACATTTCCTGGAAAATGGGAAAAATGGAAATTGTGTCTATTTTATCATACCCTTGTCATTCTTAAAAGGTTTTTCCCCCGTTGAGTGCCATACTTTCATCACTGTATTTTCCCAGTCTAATCAATATAATAGTCATAGTCCATGGATAAAAAGAAAGATTTTGATAACCAGAGCATTTTTTTTCTCTTTTTTTTTCTTTTTTTCAGGGCAGACTGTGTTTTATACTTGAATAATAATGGCCAAAAAGCTCTTTTTCTGAGCTCTTTTTAAATTATTCTTATTAGTATTTTATCCATTGCCATGTTATTATGCATTAATTTATGTTCCTTTCTTTATTTTTATGTCTTGGTTTATATTCCGTTTTTTGATTTATTTATTACATATGCATTAGAAAATGATGAATTATTCATTTGTTTTTGTACTTTATACAGTGGTTACGGAAAGTATTCAGACCCCCTTACAATTTTTCACTCTTTGTTATATTGCGCCATTTGTGCTAAAATCATTTAAGTTCATTTTTTTTCCACATTAATGTACACACAGCACCCCATATTGACAGAAAAACACATAATTGTTGACATTTTTGCTGATTTATTAAAAAGAAAAACTGAAATATCACATTCGGTCACTAAGTATTCAGACCCTTTGCTCAGTAATTAGTAGAAGCACCCTTTTGATCTAATACAGCCATGAGTCTTTTTTGGGAAAGATGCAACAAGTTTTTCACAAACTGGATTTGGGGATCCTCTGCCATTCCTCCTTGCAGATCCTCTCCAGTTCTGTCAGGTTGGATAAACGTTGGTGGACAGCCATTTTTATGTCTCTCCAGAGATGCTCAGTTGGGTTTAAGTTAGGGCTCTGGCTGGGCCATTCAAGAAAAGTCACAGAGTTTTTGTGAAGCCACTCCTTCGTTATTTTTGCTGTGTGCTTAGGGTAATTGTCTTGTTTGAAGGTAAACCTTCGGCCCAGTCTGATGTCCTGAGCACTCTGGATTAAAGGTTTCGTCCAGGATATCCCTGTACTTGGCCGACTTCCTCTTTTCCCTCGGATTTGCAACCATCGCCTGTCCTGCAGACTGAAAAACACCCCCAAAGCATGAGGCTGCCACCCCATGCTCACTTGGGATGTTGGACAGGTTATGATAGTCAGTGCCCTGGTTTTCCCACACACACCGGCTTAGACTTAGGCGCCCCCATAACTGTGTTCATCTTACTTTGGGTTGCCTCTATCACTCCACCAGAGAATCTTTATTTTCTCTACCCTTGGAGTCCTTCAGGTGTTTTTTTATGTGTCTTGCACTGAGGAGAGGCTTTTGTCGGGCCACTCTGCCATAAAGCCCCTGACTGGTGGAGGGCTGCAGTGACGGTTGACTTTCTACAACTTCTCCCATCTCCCGACTGCATCTCTAAAGCTCAGCCACAGTGATCTTTGGGTACTTCTTTACCTCTCTCACCAAGGCTCATCTCCCCCGATAGCTCAGTTTGGCCGACGGCCAGCTCTAGGAAGGGTTCTGATCATCCCAAACATCTTCCATTTAAGGAATATGGAGGCCACTGTGCTCTTAGGAACCTTAAGCTGCAGCTATAAAATTTTTTTGTTAAACCTTGGCATGTCGGTTCTTCTTGGTTGTCATCATTTTGCCACACTTCTGTCTCTGAGCTCTTCAGGCAGTTCCTTTGACCTCATGATTCTCAATTGCTCTGACATGCACTGTGAGCTGTAAGTCTTATATAGACAGGTGTGTGGCTTCCCTAATCAAGTCCAATCAGTATAATCAAACACAGCTGGACTCAAATGAAAGGTGTAGAACCATCTCAAGGATGAACAGAAGAAATGGACAGCACCTGAGTTAAATATATGAGTGTCACAGCAAGGGGTCTGAATACTTATGGACCATGTGATATTTCAGTTTTTTCTTTTTTAATAAATCTGCAAAAATGTCAACAATTCTGTTGTTTTTCTGTCAATATGGGTGCTGTGTGTACATTAATGAGGAAAAAAAATTACTCAAATGATTTTAGCAAATGGCTGCAAAAAAACAAAGAGTGAAAAATTTAAGGGAGTCTGAATACATTCCGTACCCACTGTAAATATATATATATTCTATATAATATATAATACTATATATGCGCTTGATGCTGCCTGAGAACATATCCAAAAGGTGGCGTTTTAGAAGCCAGCATCATGCAGATATTATAAGTACTCCTTCATTCATAAAAGGCTTTTTCCCCTTTTTAAGTGCCGTACTTTCATCACTGTTTTATCCCAGTCTAATAATATAATAGGCATAGTCCGTGGGTAAAAAGTATGATTTTGATAACCATATAGATTTTTTTTTCAGGGCAGACATGTGATCATACTTCAGAATAAAATCATGGCCAGAAAAGTGTGGAAATAGTGCGAGTGTGAGCGTGATCTCAGGGACAGAGAGAGGGCTGAATCTCAGTTTTCTTTTTCTTTCCCACCTCTTAATGGTCGACTCCTTTTTTTGCCTTTTCTTTCTTACTATTTCTCCTCCTCCACTTATACCTGACAGCAATAAACTTTGCATTTTTGTTTTTCTTTTCAGGAGTAACATTTCTTGATTTTTCAGAAACCGCCAGAGACACCCACCTCACCTCATACTCTGCCTGCCGTATATACTCTGCCTTTGTCCGCGCTTCCTCCTCCTCCATTCCAGCTCTTATAACGACTACATTGGTCCATTTCGTAACGAGGCCGTGCTTGAAGCTCCATGTTTCTCATTGGCAGTGGTTGAAAGTAAATCCCCATCCCACGAGCTCATGGAATGGTCCCGTTTTGCCTCCCTGTAGGATGGCGAGTCTGGTTCCCTGTGGCAGAACTGATTTTCTATCCCCTCCTTTCCTTCCCTGTTCCCAGGCGTTACATCACGCTGTCTGTCTGTCTGTCGCTTGTAGCATGCGTTTGTCTGTACATTTTTAATAAATACATCTAGATTTTATGTGAGTAGTTCACCCAAAAATTAAAATTTGCTCACATTCAGGCCATCCAAGATGTAGATGAGTTCATTTCTCCATAGGAACAGATTTGGAGAAATTTAGCTGTACATCACAGCAAACCAATGCACATGGGTTCCGTCATTCTTCGTTGAATGAGCTGTCCCGTGTCAATGCATAGCATTTCTGAGAGTCAAAACAGCTAGAAGTCAAAACGCACCACTCAGCCGCTCTTCTCCATGTGATCTCGTCCTTCCCTGCTGGCGGACCACATAGGCTGTTGTGAGCGAAAGCTGTGTGGGGTCTGGAGGCTAAGAAACAAATCCATCATTAAGGCTTTTTAAACCATCGCTCGGCTGGTCCCCACCAATAGGTGTCCAGAATCCTGTCTCGAATACCGCGTCTCAATTCCGTCTCATGTTGGGCCTCTTACAATCAAAACTCAAAGAAAAGATTATATTTTAGAACTCGAGAGTTGACGTGTTTGCCATGGTACGTACGGTGGTCGGATGCTGTGCAATTTTCTCTCCTGATTCAGAACAGAGATGACATTCTTCTTCCCTACTGGAAGGAATCAAATGTTCTCTTGTTTATGGACTGACGTAGTTTTGCCGGAACCTCATTGGTTGTTTGTTAAAACAATCTTCAGGAAAATAATATTATTGTTTTCTACCCCACACACAGCTTTTGGCTTCACAAGATATACATTGATGGACTGGAGTGGTGTGGATTACTTGTTGCTATATTTGTTGGAACGTAGCGTCCCTCCGTCAGCACTTTACCCCTTCTCTTATCACTCTTTGGACTCTCATTCTGACGCAACCCATTCACTGCAGAGGACCAGTGGTGACAAGTGCCTGCCATGCTACATTTCTCCAAACCTGATGAAGAAACAAACTCATCTACATAACCTAAGAGTGAGCGCATTTTCTGCACATATTCATTTTCGGGTGAACTATTCCTTTAAGTGTCTTCACGAAGGCTCAGGAAAACACATGCTGTGATTTGTTTTAAAGAAGAAATGTGTCATTTTTGATGCTAAAATACTTTATTCTATGTCAGTTTCAGTGCAATAGGAAAATGCACCCATTTTACTTTGATAATAAGATGCATTTCTGAATGCAACTTAATTTTATCCATCAGGGAAGTGTTTCTCCTGAAATGTGTTTAAACACCCTTTACATTTTCTTGCCGCAATGCAAAGTTTTTACAGTTCCATTTGCTGCTGGTAGGGACTCAGAAATGACACACTTCACCTTTAATGAGCGTGTCTGGAGTAGAATATGAAGCGTAAGCCGAGGCAGAAGAGAGGTTATCATCATTATTAATATTTCCACCTCACTGACAAGTCTAACCGCTTGTTGGACGCGGCCGTCCATTAATGGAACATCATTATGAGCTTTTGTTTCTCGAGACACCTTTGTCTTTTTGCAGCATCCCTGATAATTGAGGTTTATAGGTTTAGTGACTAAAGACATGCACCCAGACAATGGCAAAAACCAAAGCCGCGGTGCGTCCGTCTGCCAATCAGCCCTCATACGCTAAGCCAGCGGCCCTCTTCTATACGGAGAGCAGCTCATCTCAGCAGCGAGGCAATCTGCACTCTCCATATGCCTTTAAACATGTATTATGCATGAAAATGCATAGCAACTCACTCAGGTTTTTCCTCAAGCGCTGCTGTAGAGAAACTCACAGGCTTGACTTTGAGTCTCACTCGCTGAACAGCTTTAGTTGATGCTCTTCCAAATGAGTCCATTTCACTTTGCACTGCTTGATAGGTTTTTAATTGCTTCTTAAAGGAATAGTTCACTCAAAAACAAACCCTTATTACCCTCATGTCATTCAGTATCCTGCGTTTTTTCGTTGTAAAATTATTGTAAAACCTTTATGCAGTGATGTAGTGACCACGTCAAACTCCAAAAGGGACCATAAGATGTACTTTAAATGTAGTCCTTACGACTATATTCAAGTCCTCTGAAGTAGTGTTAAGTATTATTACTATTCTAGTAAGTTATTAATATTTTTAATTAGCTTTAATGTTTATATTTTCATTTTGAGTTGACTAAACGCATTTTTCAGTATTTTTAAAAAACAATTTGCACTTCAACTAAAATTTTTTAGTTGCCAAAAGCCGTTCTAATTTTTATAATAATAATAATAATAATTTAGCTTAAGTTTTTCCGTCTAATATTTATAGTTTAGCATTATTTCAGTTAACAAAAATAATTGTAATAGTTTAGTTATAGCGAACACTGTTCTGAAGTCAGATGAGACATTGTGTGATGAACGGACAACGGTCAAGTTGTTTTAGAATGAAAATAACCTACACCTTTTTTTTATCAATATTTGAGTTCGTTTTTAATTTCATATTTTCCCAGTTTTCAATTTAATTTTAGTTTACAAATTTCTATCTAGCACTTAAACTAACACAAATGCAAACTCCTACCAAATAATTTTATTATATATATATATATATAATAATATATATATATATATATGTGGGTTTAATTATTTTTATTTAGTTTAACTGGCTTATTTTATTTCATTTTATTTTCAGCGTTTCTAATTTAAATTTTTTCTTCTAATGTTTAAGTTGTACATTTATTTCATGCAATATTTATATATTATTTCAGCTTTTTTTCAGTTAACGAAAACAATTTTTAATAGTTGTAGTTTTAGTTAACAATAGCAACACTGTTCTGAAGTCGTACAATAGCTTTGAGTGAGGAACAGACCTAAAGTCAAGAAGCTATACACTGAAAATACACTTTCCACCCCGCCTTAATTGGCAGCTACAATTGAGATACAACCTGCAGGTCTCTGGTTTAAAATCCTTCATACTGTGTCCAGGTTATCGGGGGAGAACAGAAACGGTGAGAAGATGCAGCTGACAATGAGCAACATCAGTTCAGATGTTCTGGAGCTTCTCCTGGAGTTTGTTTACACCGGCTCCCTCATAATCGACTCGGCCAACGCCAAGACCTTACTGGAGGCGGCCAACAAGTTCCAGTTCAACACTTTCTGCAAAGTCTGTGTCTCCTTCCTCGGTAAGAACCTGCCGGATGAAATGTTTCCTAATTTCACCAAAGTCACGCAAAGTCAGTCACTAAATTGCATGCATTTAGTACAACACAATATTCTTTAGTTTGAAATGCTGCCGTAAATGCAGAACATGATTGTAGTTCTCAAACTCTCATGGACAGACTATGGTATTATGCTTTCTAATGAGTTTATTTTTGTAGGTACTCTGAAATCTTGGAATAATTTACTGGAACTTCATGGTGAAGCTGTGAGGGAATATGCTCATTATTCATTCTGTCCGTGTCTCGCTCACTCTTTTTGGATTCTGTTTCCCCTTTCAGAGCTGGAGGCTTGAGTTATGTTGATTGACACACGCGCGCACACCCACACACACACACACACACACACACACACACACACACACACACACATGCGCTCTGCTGTGGACTGAAGTGAATCAGAAATGCAGTTGCTCATTACAGCAGTCGTAATGGCCTGCTCCCTGGTTACGAATCAGTTGTCTTGACGGTTGATATGAAGTCATTTCCAGTAATCTGAATACTTGTCGTAATATTTTCGTCAGATATTGCACCAGGAGCCAGACTCTGAGGAGTCAATCCATACATATTTTAGCATGTAGATTGAGATGCCTGCAGGATGCTGGATCATAATTTGAATTTGATCTGAAGTAAGTAGAATTGAAATAGAATGACATTCAAATAAATGTATGCTGTAAGTGTAGTTTCTGTTTGTAGTTTTAACAAAATGATGCTTTTCAGTGTGAATTACCCATAAACCATAGGCAAACCAAGCCAGTCGATTTGGTCAATTGTAGCTTTTCTATAGTAAACTTACAATTTCACACTCTGTGTTTTTACTACAAATTTATTTTACGAATTATTTTTGCTGCGCTAGCAATAAACACATTGAAAATATTGCACAATAAACAAGTTTGTCAACAGAATCGCTAAGTAGGCTTTTATTAAACAAGTCAAGAAGTGAATTTCTGAATTTGGACATCCTTCAAGTTCAACGCACAAAAGCAGTCACACAAACACTTCATATTTAGTAAATCTTGAAAATGGCTGATTAAGCAGTTTATGTTATGAAATCTATCACTAGGTTTTGTTTTGTGTTAAAATTTGGATGTAAATAGTCCTCTTCCTGACATAAATACATCAGCATCTGACTTTATTTTGGTTGGGTCCAGATTTCTCTACAGTTGATGTACAAAATAGCAATTTAAATTTTTTTTAAATAATTACATTGTAAGCATATTTACTTTTCAATTGAAAATATTACTTTGTTAAAAAATCTTATTATATATCTTATTATAATATATAGTTATTATATATATGATACTCTATATATCATATATATCTATATTGTATATCTGAATTTGAGATTTTCTTTATAAATTTAGGTTACATTTTTTAAATATATATTTATTTATTTGTTTATAGGTATTTTTACACCTATGTAGTTATTTAATGAATGTTATTTTCCTAAAAAATATTTTTAAAGCTTTATTTTTGAGGTGGTCCGTTTTTTTTTTTGCCAAAATGTTAGTTAATTTGTTTAGTTTTTTTCACTGAGCCTGCTACTTATATTATGAATGTGTAAATGAGAATAAATAGGCATTATTTATCAAAATGAATGATAATTATTGCACAAAACAGAATTGAAATAGAATGACAATAAAAAGTCATGTTCTAACTGTAGTTTCAGTTTGTAGCTTTAATAGAAATTTTCCTTTTCAGCATGAATAACAACATAAACGTATGTCATAAAACATGATATATTTACAGAAAATCATTAGATATTTAAAATTTGTGAACTGCCACCTGTAGAAAGTTGGTTAATTTGTACATATTTCATATTTAATAACTTTCAGATATCGTATTTTATATTTTATTGTATTTATATAAATAATCAGTGGCGGCTCTCCGGGGGGCAGATTCCCCCTATGTTGAGGTGAAAATGGGAGGAGGACGATTTAATGTTTATAAAATTCACAATTCATTTCAGTTCCTGTCTCAGAATGTGTTTTGGCCCCACTTTATATTAGGTGGCCTTAAATACTACTTAGATCAAAAAATAAGTACAAGGTACTTATTGTGTTCATATTGTATTGCAAAAACTTTTGCTGCTGTTGAGGTGGGATACGGGTAAGGTTAGGGACAGGTTTGGTAGGTTTAAGGGTGGGTTAAGGTGTAAGGGATGGGTCAACTGTGTAATTATAAATGTAATTACAGAAATTAATTACAGATGTGATTACATGCAGGTATGTTTGAAAAAATATAGTACAATGTACAAACATGTATTTGACACTAATTGCATTGTACCCCAGGAATTTCATTAATTTACATGTAAGTACCGTGTTGATCAGGGCCACTTAATATAGCAGTGATTCCTAGTATTTCTTGTTTGTAATTGTTCCACCAGACCAACATATTATCACCAAATAACACGTGAAGAGTGCCTCCCCGCTTCTGCTGAGGTAATGTCAACTGCTAATGATAGAGAAGGGGGGGGAGGCCGGGCGAGAGCTGATCTCTCGTGCCTCCGTTGTTAAAAAAATTAAGCCATCCAGCATCGAGTTTTCACTTTCAGCGCTGAGGAGTGTTGAGTAAAGAAACCTCGTAGAGGAGGCTAGCCTCCCTTCTGATATCAACCAATCATCAAAGAGACGTAAATTACGTGATATTAGTTTGAACGTCTCCCCGCTGCGCTGATAATGTACCAAGTACTTATGATGAGTAGCGATGTTGAATATTTGATTGCCAACAGATTTACCAAGCTGTCGTTCAAACAGTATATACACAAATTTAGGGAAAACAGTCTAAGCTGGATATAGGCTACAGCAGTCGGCTTAATTAAATGGCGTAACAGTCAGCTCTTTTTTTAACACAGACTTTTAAGAAGGGATGGAGGTTTGTTTCAAGTGTTAGGCCAGGTAAGTGAAATTATATTATCTTGCTGTATGTGTGTCGTTTTCTTTACGTTTTCTGACTAAAAGCAACCAAAAAGCTAATTTAAAGTGGTTAAGCAAATAATAATAATAATAATAATAATAATCGGCAGGGATCCCAGACCGATACAATTAGTGTGCCTCCTCTATTTTAAAACCCACGAGCCGCCACTGTAAATAATTATATATTACTGAGCTTATTTATTTATTTGTTTGTTTGTATGCCTGTGTAAAAGACAATAAATGGGCATTATCAGTCATTAGTAATTTTTGGGAGTGAACATGGTTGTAGAATGTGGTTGTCGAATTGAACTGAACTTTGAAGAACTAGTGACAGTGACTTTTTTTCACTGTTTTTGACAGCACTTAACTGAATTGAGTAATCAAAATGCTTTTTGACACTCATGAATTATGCCCTTTTTTGCATTTGCTGTTGATCAGGCAGGTGTGAGGAATGTGAGTAATGAGTTTAGCTTCAGAATCAAAAGTGGATGTTGGTGGCTTTGACAGCTCTGGTTTGTGCTCCTCTTCCCATGAACCCCTGGGATCTGGAGCTTATTAATCTATCAGCGCCTGTGAAATGACGTTCTCTCCTGTAGGGATTCGCTGAGTGCTCCATCTACTTCACTATACAAAAGTTAGAAATGAAAAGTCGAAATGTGCAAGACTGACTATAGACATTCTTGTTAGCGTGACTGCTTCAGATAAGCGCTATATGACACTTGAATGTGTGTGAAATGTGAATGCTCTCCAAAAGAGATTCGTCTTAAAGGTTTCATCAGCGGGAGAGAGTTTTGAGTTCTTAGTCAAGATGGTGCATTGAAATATTTGGTAATAGAAATCGAAGCCGTTTACGCTTTCATAAGCGCATGTGCTTTCATTACACGTAACTGTGTTTTGAGTGCTGCGAGACGTGTTGTATGAGTGCAGTTTTCTTTATGCTTTTATCCAGAGCTCGTCATGCACTGTATGCTTGGTTTCATGAATTAAGAATAATAATGCTCATGCCTGCAATTTCACCCAATTAAACTCCACGGTTATTTACTTTTGTAGGCAATGCAGCCTTTCTAATATGTTGTAAATAATAATATGAAGTAAATTAATAGTAATACAGATTATTGCAATAATATAAAATAATAAGTATGTTGAGAAAATAAATGCAGTTTATACAATCACATCATTATTCAATAAAACTTGAAAATGCATTGCATAAAATAAAATGGATAATATATGCAATTAATGTTTTAATAAAAACAGCATTACCAGTTATACAACATGATATATTTACACAAATAGTTTTTTTAAATGACACTTAAAGAAAGTTGGTTAATTTATATAGATAATATCTATATATATAGAGAATAATAAGAATATATCATCTATATATATATATATCTTTATATATATATAGATATATATATATATATAATTCCTAATTTTTATTTCTAATATTATTGTTTATAAAAATCATTTATTTCTCACTTTTACAGTTATTGTAGATATAAATATCTATTTTGCATTTAATACTGTATACACACCTAATATATAATACATAGAAATATGTATTAGAAAATTAAAAAATATAAATACATTTAAAATGTTTTTCTAAACTATTTATTTATTTTTTAGCTTCGCTACAGTTTTATCCCTTTTATTTCAGATTTCAGTTCTTGCATTTTCCTGAATCGAGCCATGACCTACTGCTTACATAAAAAAGTATTATATTATAAAGATGACATTATTTTTATTTAGATATTTGATTATATTTGAAATATTTGTTTTATTATTATTCCTGTGTAATGTTTATTTAGAAAAATATTTGCAACAATTTTATTTACATAATTTTTTTTTCCCACTGAGTTTGTTATAATGGAAGCAAAATAGTATATGGGTATAATGTTGACTTGAAGCCAAAACTGTTGTTTTAGTTGTGCACAATGAAGTAAGTGCAGGTTTAGTAGTGGTTTTGTTGACCTTTCATGCAGTAGGAAAGGTCTGTGTCTGTCTGGACGAATCAAAGTCTCCAGTGAGCCTCGTGCCCAATCGATTCCCATGCTTGGGTCTTTTCCCCACGAGCTGCTTGAGATATTACACCAGCCTTTTCCAGAGCAACACACTTGGATAAATTAAATCTTCCCAACACCTCTCATTGTTAGTGTGTTCAAGGTTTGTTTCCCAGCTCATGTGTGTACATGTGCGTCTCTCGCAGAGAAACAGCTGACGGCCGCTAACTGTCTGGGAGTGTTGGCCATGGCCGAGGCGATGCAGTGCACTGAACTCCACAACATGGCAAAGGCCTTCGCCCTGCAGAACTTCCCCGACGTGGCCGGTCAGCTCGTAAGGTTAGAAACAAAAAGGCCTTAGAAGACCAAAAGACGAGATCCTCAACATTTCCAGAAGACCTGGTCAGTTACATGTCCAATGACAGCCTGAACACGAAAGCAGAGGAGCTGGTCTATGAGACGGTCATCAGATGGATTAAAAAGCTCCCATCTGGCAGATCCAGGTAGGAGAGCAGAGTTAATCACACTGTTTTGGTTGATGGTCATGTAGAATTACACTGGAGCTGCTCCGTATTGATTCTGGAGATCTGTTTTCTTGCATATTGTCCCTCGATAGAGAAGGAAGCTGTTCATCAAATGCAGTGCATTGGAATTTGAATGCAGCTACTTTCTCCTAAAGTTTTGGACCTTGTTCTGCGGCCTTTTGTTTTTAAACAAACCCAGTATATCAATAGCCGGGTTTCCATCCAAAGTTGCGAATTTAACTTATGATCAAAATTGGAATATCGCATAAAACATTTGCAAACAAGCACTGTTTCCATCCAGCGAGTCAGAGAGAACAAAATCGTCACTTCCTGATAAGCTGGCACTAAATATCACTAAGAAAAGTAAGACAAGCCGCTGAATATAATTCTCAAATATAATTAATTACTTGCGCTTTGAGTGAGCAGACGAAACACCATAAATGTCTTGCTTTCGGAGGTGGATGCTGCTGTTTGGGAACGCAGTCGTGGTAGACCGTTCTGGGAGGCAATTATACAGAAATACTTTGACGACAGACTTTGCTCGGGCACTTCAGAATGACCATAACAACATTTCAGATGCTGTGCAACTAAATTAGTCCGCTGGTTAGTCAGGTTTTGCTGTCCCATAGCGCAAAGTCACATTACTTTTTTGATGCGCATGGAGGAATTCATTCGGCAAATGTGTTTCCGTCTCCCATTGTTTGCATTAACCCTTTTTCGCACAAGTTAAAAACCACCTCAAGCGAGCGTAAAACGTTTTTTGCAAATTAAGGGATTATTTTCGAATTTGCGTTTCATCACTCGTTTTCTCATGCGATACTATTCAAAATGTGCAGTAAAGTGGTCATATGATGCTGCTAAAAAGAACAGTATTTTGTGTATGAATGTTTCTGCGGTTTAAGGTTCAAAAAACACATTATTTTCCACATACTGTCACGCGGGTGCCCGACCCTGTCCTGGAGATCGACCGTCCGCAGAGTTCATTTCCACCCTGATCAACACCACCTGTCGGTATTTCCGTGCTCCTCAGACGCTAATTAGTTGGTTTCAGTTGTGTTTTGCTCAGGGTTGGAACTGACAATCTGCAGAAGGTCGCCCCAGGAACGGTTGGGCACCCTGCGGTCCCTTATTGTTTCTCCTCTGGCCCTCTTGTTCCTGAAATGCGTAATTTTTACAAAGCTCATCGTCCTGAAAAAGCTAGGTGTGCTGTGATTGGCCAGCAATCCAATGCATTGTGATTGGCCGAATACCTCACTCGTGTGACGGAAATGTTATGCCCCTCACCATACTGTGATGCCCTGTCCGGCCGGAGCGACGAGACAAAAACATGAAAACCCATTATAAACGAGGCATTCGTTGCATCCAGTGGGGACATAATTACGGATTATAATGACTTATACTGTCTTTTTTACGCATTGCGTTGCATCGCACCGCGTAAACATAAACCATGTCTGCATTTGTGATCGGATAAATGACAAACAACAAGCACTACTCTACACTGCCCAAAAACCTCTCTTTAAATATATAAAATATAAAAACTCGTTAAATATAAAGACGTAACTACAGTCTGTGAGTCAGAACGCCGGCATTGTAGTCTACTCTCCCAGTATCAGGAAACAGTCCTCCATAAAATGTGCTGGACACATCTGAATATTTGGGTTGAAGTGTTCTGGAACGGTGTTGTAAATACAACTTAACCACTGATTTCTAGTCGTGTCCTCTTTTGGAAGCCAAACAAAGCAGTTTCACTTTCACAACAAAACACACAGCGTCACACACAGCGGCCTACAGTGAGAAGAGGCCGGGGGATAAAGTGAGGAACGGCCGGAGGGTTAGAGTGAGCAGAGGCGGGTGGGCTTGAGAACGGCGCGGCCGGCGATTTCGACGAAGGAGCGTCCGGAAAGGCATGTAATGACTCCGGGCTGGACTCCGCTTCGTCCACGTGAAAGCCGATCCGGCATCCCAGCGCAAAGTTGATTTATTCCTCCGCGCCGCACGATCACTCTAGGCATGCAAGCCAGATAATCTCCTCTTTTGGAAGGCCAAACAAAGTAGTTTCGCTTTCACAACGAAGCACACAGCATCTTCACGACATGGCGTCAACAATACTACAGCAAGACTAAAAGTTACGCCTTCTTTCTTTGCGTGAACATTTGGGTGGTGTTATGCAAATCTTCCCACATAGTGAGGTAGGTATGTGGGGGCGTGTTAGAATGAGCCGTTTAAGGAGGGCGTGGCTGACTCTTAACTTTTATAAAGAATATCTCTTTGGATTTGAGACTTTAGTCTTGTGCAACTTTACAGATCTTCTTTATGACCCAGAGCTTGTATCACTTCAAAGAGAAAAATTGGAAAAATTGAAATCGCATCATATGAACCCTTTAAAGGGTGGTGGAAACATAGCTAATGATTTAGGTTTTTCAGCCTTCTATGTATTGTTTGTTTACTGCGGACATTCAGAGTATTTTGGACATCCTGTCTAGTAGAGAATTACAATATTGTCCAAAACTTTAGGGTCATTGTTTGTACATATTGTTATGTTGTGTTGTGTATTCATAAAATTTATAATTTTAATTAGCAATGATGCATTATATTTTGCAAATGTGACAGTAAGGACATATATAATGTTACAGAAAAAAAGTGCTGTTCTTTTGAACTGTCTATTCATCAAGGAATCTTTTTCACCATTTCCATAAATATGAGCAGACAACTGTGTTCACATTGATAATATCAGAAATGTTTCGTGGAGGCCCAAATCAGCATATTGGAAAGATTTCTGAAGAATCATGTGACACTGAAGACTGGAGGATTGATGCTGAAAATTCAGCTTTGCAACACAGAAATAAATTACATTTGAACATATATTCCCATAGAAAATAGTAATTTTAAATGGTAATAATATTTCATAATATTGCTGTATTTACTGTATTTTTTTTTATCATATAAATGCAACATCACTGAGCTTAAGAGACTTAGACTTTTTAATAAAAATCTTATCAACCCCAAGTTTTTGAATGGTAGTTAAACACATATTCAGATGCGGTGAACTTGAAGAGCTTAACTGGTTGATTTATTTGGAGTTCTGGAGGTTTTTGGAGTTCAAACTCTAAATAATACATGGCTCAAAACTTAAGCACCTTCTCAAAACCGTTCTGAAGCATGCTTTTTGTTTATGTTTGCTGACAGACACCAGCGTTTCCCACAGACTTGCAAATGCAAATTCATTCTCTGCCAGCAGGAAACGCGGTTGGAGCGGGAAATATAGTGCTTTCCCCGGTAACTGCTGTAATCTAATAAGCACTTCGCTCACAAACGCTACTTTATCAGATAAAAATGAAAATGCCATCGAAACTTTTCTGAAAAAAGGTCGGGTATTTCAAGTACTTCATAAAAAACCCACCACACGGCATTTTAATATTGAAACGTTCAGGTCAGTGTCTTCAACGAAGTATAAGCCTTTTGGGGAAATCTATTTGTGGCGGTCACGAGCCACAAATAACTCAGTGTATGGGAAACACTGGACACTGCTATAAGTCAAATGGCCAAGTGATAACAAAAATAAAAGAGTTCACACACATTACACAGCCCGCTGCTCTTAACTACTTAGAGTGCACTGGCCACGAGCGATGAGATCGTGGATGCTGTTGTCGGACCTACACACACATTTGACGAGGAAAGTTAACGTGCATGTTATAATCAGCCCAGAAGTTTCGTCTGAATTGCATGTGTTTCTACTTTCACATGCAAATGACTTGTTGCACTTATGAATATAACTTTCCGGCATCAATTCTAGTATGGTAAAACATAATTACGCTTTTGAAACTATCTGTTTTTGCCCTGCCATCATTAGCTGTAGCTGTGTGTGAACAAGAAGCGGCTGCAGAGTGTGAGTAGCACCGTCTCTCGCTGCCCGCAGATGCGCCTGCCTATAAATCGGCCTAATTTGTTTTTTTTTTTTTTTTTTGTAAAAAAAGCCCAATCGACCGATCTACTTAATTAACAAAATGCCAAAAATCAAGCCCCATCAATCGGTCGTCGACCTCTTGTTCATATCTGTGAGAGTGTCATAGCCGGTCTGAAAAGAGCCTGAATACGAGATGACATTCATGATGCGGTGAAGAATTACCATCCTGAGAAGTGAACGTAGTTCATTCACTAATCTTGTTCAGACCACCATGGCTGTTTTCCAAAAACCTAGTGAGCATTTAAGGGATCATGTGTGTTCCTGACATGAAGGATGTGCCAAAAGGTACAAAATTACCTATAAATAATGAAATACTGAAATATGGAAGCTTGTTTTTGCCATGGAATTAAGATAATAATAATTAAAAAAGGTAATCGTGACTTCATTTCCCAATTCTGAATTTTCTTTCAATTCTGAGTTTATATCTCATTTTTGAGAAAATAGTCAGAATTGCAAAATATGAACTTGCGAGATAAACATGCAACTCTGAGGGGGAAAAAAGTCAAAATTGTGAGATATTAACTCACAATTGTAAGATGTTAACTCTCAATTTGGAGAAGAAAAAGTCCGAATTGAGATAAAAGCTTGCAATTGTGAGAAAGTCATAATTTTTTTTATAGAACAATGTAAACTTGCCATTTCTAACTTGATAGTGCAAGATATAAACTCACAATTCTGAGAAAAATTTGTGGGATATAAAGTCAGAATTCCAAGAAAAAAGTCCAAATTTGAGATGCAAAAAAATCTGAATTGTGTCATAAGAAGTTGCAATTGCGAGAAAAAGTCGTAATTGTGAGATACGAAGTCGCAATTACCTTTTTTGTTTTAAACAAGCTTCCATACTGAAACATTTTACCATTAATGAAGTGACCTAAATGAACATTGTTTTATATAATGTTTCTATGTATTAGAGTATCTCTATAACAGCTCAGTGTGTTTTGGGTCAGGGCCTGTGCCTTCAGTGAAGACTTCAAGTTTCATGACTGGCAGGTTTTCTGTAGCCCTCACTTGTTTCTGACGGCTAAGAGGCACACGTTACACAAGCGTACTGCTAAAGGGTGTGTTTTAAGTTTCTGAACAGTCAGCAGTAGTTGACGGCATATGCTATGCTAATTAAGATTAGCATTGGTTGCATTATTTAAATGTCAGCAGATGAAGCTGTGCTTTTAGCAGTTTGTTGTGTCAAACTTGAATGGAAATGCATACGGATGCACAGTGCTGGGGGAGCGAGCTTGTCAAGCTACAAGATACTCATTATTTAAAGTTGTCAAGCATTTTTATTTATTTTTTTAGAACAACTAACAAGCATAAATACTTTTAACTACTTTATAGATTATATTAGATATGTTTGTGTGTGTTTGTGGTGTGTGTGTGTGTGTGTGTGTGTGTGTGTGTGTTTTGTGTGTTTGTGTGTTTGTGTGTGTGTGTGTGTGGTGTTGTGTGTGTGTATATATATACGTAATGTATATAATTTTGATCACCCAAATTACATTGAAAATATTACATATAAAAATTGCAATTTTTGTAACATAAATGTATAATTAGATTTTAAATTATTTATTTTAATGTACAAATTTACTGTTTGTATGGGTTGTTTTGATCAATAAAAGCATGATTTTATGCGCACATACATTACAAAATATATTAAATAATTAATAATTGTATACATTTTGAATATTTCACAGATTCAGTTTTTACTGTATGTTTTACAATATATTTATATATTTTTAATTGTTTGTGTGTGTGTGTGTGTGTGTGTGTGTGTGTGTGAGATGGCTTTATCAACAATTTTAAAATGTATTAAAATGGAAGTTATTTTAAAGTATTTTTAATCAAAAATTGCATACATTTATACACACGTTTTGATTTATCTATTTATTTATTTGCTTCCAGTATACATATTATATATTGCTGCACTTGCATAATAGTATATTATGCTAATCCAGACACAGAAGTTACTCCCCAAAACACTGCGACTCAACTCCGCCGGCATATGTCTATTAAATAAATTTGCTTTGGAAGTGCGCGAGCCAATTGAGCTGAGTGTTTGGAGTGCGTGAAGCGTCGCTGTGAAACTCGCTCAGATGGCATGAGAAGGAAGCAGCAGAGATTGATGCAGTGACCTTATGTTTATTTGGCCCTGCACTGCCTCCATTGAGAAGGAACTGGATAGGAAATCAATCTGAATTCAGGCTGAAATGAGTTCCTCTACTTCACGCTGTTCCCCTGGGGTTTAGCCTATGAAATCACAAATCCAGCATGGCACTGAAGCAGAGAAAAAACTCCTCCTTTATTTACAGGCTTTTTTGCGCTCTCTCTATCTCAGTATCGGTCTCTTTTTTCTGCTCTTTTATTCTGCGTATCGAACAGTTTCTCCTCAGTTGGACAGACCACTATATAAATCACACGCTGTAACTTTACAAGCTTTTCTTCGGTGGCTCATTCTAAATATGGAAATGTTGCGCCGCTGAACAGTCGGGCTATTATAATGTAAGTGGATGCAAAATGAAAAGAGTTTTATGCCCTAAACGCTCGATCATTTTAAAAGAGCCTCGGGGTGTTTGATAAGATACCGTATCTGAATGCTATCAAAACAATTGTTTTTTCATGAATATTGGCTTCTGTTTCCCAAAGCTAATTGCTCTTTTATGAGCGACTTTGTTCTTTTTATGCCGTAATTAACATCAGTTAGCAGGTTCACATAATTCAGCATTGGTTTGAAATACACTGGAATTAAGTCAGCCTGAAAGAGCTGATCTAACGATTATCCAGACAACGGTTTGTGTTTTATTTGTTCAATAAATTGTAATATTATCCTTCAGAGTTTGTGAATACTGGTATTTTTCTGGTGTTTTGTGGTGAAAATGATGCATCTTATTACTTAAGACACTTGTGTGAATCTGTATTGTTCGATAAATTCAGAATCTGTAATATCTGCAATGTTTGAATTAAGATAAATTATTCCTCAAATCATGTACTTAATTTTATTTTGAGGCAACACATTATTTATTTATGCATTTATGTATGCATTAATTTATGACGATTGATATTTAGGAGTTATTGTGCAATATTTTCATGAAAATAATGTGAAAATTAAAAGTATATATGTGGAATATATTTGACCTAAACCAGGTAATAATGCAGATAATAACTGGTTTTGTTTTGAAAACATCCTTACAATCTCTTTTTTTTTTTTTTTTTTAAAAAGTGAATCGGTAATATTCAGTAAATTGAGAATCTAAACTGTAAAGACTGTAGTATTATCCTGCAGAGTTTGTGCTCTAAACGTGAATGATTCCTCAAATCATGTCTCTTACATGATCAGGCCACAGTAAAACATGAAAAATCCCAGACATGCTGTTTTATGTCGCATGTTTTTTGTCATTTGTCAGCCTGGTTTTGTGTGTTTCTGTCCGGCTGTCGCTGAGGTCTGGTTGAGCTCTGTCTGGTCAGTCGTTTTAATGATGGTCTCTCTCAGGTGTTCTCTGGTGTTGTCTCAGTAGATTGGCTCACAGCGGGACGTTTCATCTCACAGAGAGCTGCTGAACGTTGCTGCTGTGTTGACTTCTCTCTGACTTTGATTGCTAGCTTTACTGGGGTTGAATCCAGTGTTGGACCGCTGTTCTCATGTCCACAATGTGTGCATTTTGAAATGCATGGTGTGTATGATTGCCCAACTAAATATTATAGTGCATATTATAGTGTGCCTTATACATATGTTCTGATTATGACATTGAGAAAAATATTCTGTGAAATGTGAGAAAATGTCAAATTTTCAAATTCATATTTTGTGCATTCATTCATGCATTAATATTTTATTCATTTATGCATTTATTTTATTTTTATGCAATTTATGCATGCATGAAATAACTGAAATTATAAGAAGAATGTGCTACATTTTAATTAAAAATGTCAAATGTTATCTATATAGACTTATACTATATATTATATATATCTATTGTGTTTGTGTGTGTGTGTGTGTGTGTGTGATGTGTGTGGTGGTGTTATGTATATGGTGTGTATGTATGTATGATATATATATATATGTCTATGTATTGTATGTAGATATATGTATGTATATATAAGTTTTATACATTTATTTATTTAGGTGTTAAGATTTTGTGCATTCATTTATGCATGCATATGAGATTATAGGAGTGAATGTGCAAGATTTAAGGATAGAAGTTCCAGTATTAAATCTTAAAAGCTAGAAGATGAAGTCTGCTTTTGTAGATTTATTGTAATGCTTAAATTAAAATAATACATGGACGTTTGAATAGTACCTTCATTAAATTTAATGCAAGTTTAATGCGAGTTATTTTAGCCTGTGCTTGCAGCTCTGAGGTTTTATTCCTCATTACACATTTCTTTCTCCTTTTCTTAGTTCTTTTTAGAAGCAGAACGCCTACATCCTACTAGAACTGACAACTTCCTCACCCAAACACGCTCGCGCTGTAGGTGAGAAAGAATGAGTTGTGTTTTGTGTGGACTGAAGGATTAATGTTCATTGTGCCGTGGTTCAGCAGACGGATTACAGCGAAAATACAAAACCAATTCAATGCTTTTTTAAACAGTCATAAAGAAAGTGCTTCTGGACTCTTGGAAATGGGGAAATGGTCATTGTTCAGCACTGGACACTATTCTCAGGAGGTCAAGACAAGCGGTTAGAAGGTTTGATTTAATTGACCCTTTTGGGATGGATGGGTTTGAATATGTATAACCTGGCAATATTGCCACCATTTTGACCATTTTTAAAGTACTTCAAGAATCTTTTCCTGCGTTTGTGTTGTGCGGTGACCCATAAACTTGGTGCAATCTTGATTTTTTTTTGTCCAACAGAACAGTGTCAGTCTGGTACTGAAAGAACCTTTTGAACCCTGTAACTCTTTAAAAAAAAAAAATAATACTTTTTTTGTGCTGTTATTCCATTTGAGGACAACCCCCAAAAATGTTATGTGCAAACAAAAATGGACTACATGCACAATTGTGTCCTCTTTTGAAAGAACACACTTCAGAGTTTATCCAATGGTCAGCATTACATAAAGTCATAACAGAAAATTGTTATAAAAGCTCAAATATAATATATTTTAAATGAATCATCAGTTTATTTCTATAAGCATTTCTATAAAAATGTTTTAGCAGACTTTCAGAAATATCTTTCCCTCAACTAGGATTTCATGTTATTTCATTTCAGTTTTATTGATTTTACTTTTATTTATTTAGATTATTATTGTTATTTATCTTTAAACAGTTTAAATCAATTATTTCATAGTGTTTCTTCAAGCTCATGCACTTTTTTATTTTAATAAAGTTTTTATTTTAAATTTTATGTGTTTTATTTATTTTTATATATTAAGTCCAATTATTCACCTCTTAACATAAAAAACACATCTTAAACAAAAGCTCAAATATAATATATTTTAGATAAATAATCTGCAGTTTATTTCTATAACATTTCTATAGAAAATGGTTTAGCAGACTTTCAGAAATATCCTTTAATCAAGCTCAGGCACTTCATATTTTATTTTATTTATTTTAATTGAAATTGTGTATTATTATCATCATCATCTCTCTTTAAGCATTGGAGTTTCATATATTGTTTTGTGTAGAAGGACTGATCACAGCTTTATTAAAGGTTTGTCGCGTGTATCCGGCAGCTCTCGCTCCGGTCTGGCCTGTGTGCTGACTCTGGTTTACCGTGAAATACAATTGCTGAGTATTGCGACGGAGGCTGTTTTCCCAGGTCATTTTTCACAGTGAGCCGCAGACTTGTGTTTTATCTCAGCACACAGGCATCATTAGAGATGATGCTGTCCGGCTGCAGAGCCACTGACTGTTGTGCCGCGCATCTCTCCGTATATTCCACAGAGAGAAAAGTGTTTCTTGGACATGCTTAATCTGTCTTCTTTTCAGCGCGGCAACGCTCCCCATCCATCAAACGCTGCTCACAGTGGCTGCGCGTCAGTCTGCCGTCCCGTGCAGGATTCTGCTCTCTGTCTCCCCTCCTGTTATCTAATATATTTTTAATGCATGACTGTCTTTGTGTGTATGTAGCTCTCTCTCTCTCTCACTTCTCTTTCTGTGTTTCTTTATCAAACTGCTGTGCCCTCAAGCACAGAAACACAAGCAAGAAATCTCCCTGAATTTTCACTTTCTATTAGCATCTGTACTCCGATTCGCTCA